>CAWUFW010001009.1:2982500-3270501 GCA_963921515.1 Calotriton arnoldi | reverse complement strand
TACCCTGGGTACTAGTTTGGGGCCCTTTAGAGAACTCCTGTGCTTTACCCTTGTCCCCCCCCACTTTTCTGCTGGGGACCCTGCCCACCTTTGGCTGAGTCTCCCCCAAACGCTTTCTGGTGGACCCTGGTACTCACCCAGCGGTCCGCCTCCATAGCAAGCTTCCTGGGGTCAGTTAGCTTACTATCAACTAGGTGCTGGCGCAGATCTGCAATGAATATTGGACTTGTAGAATGAATATTTGACTTGTAGAGCGCGAACTTAGCCCAAGGGCGTCAAGGCGCTGTATGCGGAACATGAGGGTGCAAACAGAGAGACATGCTCATACCGAGGTCTGTGAGAAAAGCCAGGTCTTTAAGGCTTTACGGAAAAGAGAATGGGACGCCTGACTCGAGAGCTTTTCCGGGAGGGAGTTCCACAGTTTAGCAGCAGCAGTGGAAAAAGCTCTACCTCCCCATTTAACCTTCTTAAATCTCGGTACTATTAGCAGATTCTTATCTGCGGACCGGAGCCGCCTGCTAGGAACATAGCGATGGACAATAGCCTTAATCGCCTCAGGACCTGAACCGTAGTAGGCATCGTGAGTCATGCACAAAGTCTTGAAGAGGATCCTACGGTCCATAGGCAGCCAGTGCAGCAACTTGATGGAGGCTGTGACTGAATGGTATTTTGCAAATTCATCACCAACCTGGCTGCAGCATTCTGCACCATCTGCAGACATCGCACTAGGCCTTTGTTGATGCCCAAATAGAGGGCATTACAATAGTCCAATCTGGACGTTACCAGGGCAATGACGGCCTGCTTACGTGCATCGAAGGAGAGGAAATGGGAGATTTTTCTTAGGATCCTAATGATCCCGAAATGATCCCAGAGACTGTCCTGCTAACCTGCAAGCTTAGGGACAGTGAATTGTCCACGATAACCCCAAAGTTTTTCCCATGGGAAACAGGGCAGGGACAGACGCCAAGCGCGTCCGGCCACCAGTCACTGGACCAGATCTCCTGTTTACTCCCAAAGATCAGGACCTCCGTCTTCTCTCCATTTAATTTCAGAAAATGTTCCACCATCCAGGAGGAGACTGCCTGCATACAGTTCCTAAAGTTAAGGGCCGAATCCTTTATACTATGCGAAATAGACACCATTATTTGGGTGTCGTCCGCATAGGACAGCACCTCTAACCCATAGGATCTCACAACCTTAGCAAGAGGAGCAACATAGATATTAAAAAGAGTTGGGCTCAGGGAGGAGCCCTGAGGAACACCGCACAACAAGGGTTTGGGGGCTGAGTAGAATTGACCAAGCTTCACCGTCTGTGCCCGCTCACTAAGAAAGGAAGCAAGAAGCCCCAAGGCCGAGCCCCCGATACCTATCTCTCTGAGGCGATCAATCAGCCTGCGAGGAGACAGGGTATCAAAGGCTGCGGTGAGGTCAAGTAGAACAAGCAGGGTGGTGTGCCCTGCGTCCACTTGAGTCCAGATATTGTTAAATACAGCCGTCAGTACTGTTTCCGTACTATGGTGGCTTCTGAATCCATGTTGAGAACCATCAAGTAGGTGGTAATCTTTTAGGTAGGTGCTAAGATGAGAGTTGAGGTAGGTTTCCAGAATCTTAGCTGGAACAGGAAGTAAGGAGATCGGTCGATAATTCTTTAGTTCACTAGGATCCAGAGAAGGTTTCTTCAAAAGTGGCTTCACTACAGCCGTCTTCCACAGGGTGGGATATTGCCCCTCTGAGATGGCAACATTAAGAACATCGGTCAGATGGGGAATAATGATTTCACGGCCATTTTTTAACACCTTGAGGGGACAAGGATCCAGTGGGGAGCCCGATTTGACCCGTTCTAAAAGCCGATTGGTCACCTCAGAGGACATGTAAGGAAAAGTGAGAAGACTGGGAGACCCCTCCGTGAGTGAGGCCTCATTAGGATGGAGAGTGGGTCGAACAGACGACCCCGCGATGCGGTTGGAAGCTTCAAGCAAGGAGTAAATGTCTGAGATCTTTGTATGGAAAAAGTCAGATATTTTATCACAACGCTCCTGGGAAAATTCTGAGGGGTCAGTGACATGGGGAGAGGTAAGAATGAATGAATGAATGAATATTAAATTTATAAAGCGCTAACTTAGCCCAAGGGCATCAAGGCGCTGCAGAGGACTAACGTTCAACCGAATAAGATGCTCAAGCTACAGTCTGTGTGAAGAGCCAGGTTTTCAGGGCCTTGTGAAAAAGAGAGTATGACACAAAACCCGATAAACCATCTGGAAGAGAATTCCACAGCCTAGCAGCAGCAGTGGAGAAGGCTCTGCCTCCCCATCTAACCTTCTTAAACCTAGGGACCACCAGCAAATTCTTGCTGGCAGACCTAAGCTGCTTGGTCGGGATATAGCGCTGAAACATCGCTTTAATGGCATCAGGGCCTGATCCATAGTAGGCATTATGAGTCAAGCACAAAGTCTTGAAAAGGATTCTACGATCCAGAGGTAGCCAATGCAACAAAATGAGGGAGGCCGAAACAGAGTGATACTTTGGCAACTCCAACACCAGCCTTGCTGCAGCATTCTGTACCAACTGTAACCGTCTCACCAAACCCTTGTTAATGCCCAGATAAAGGGCATTACAATAATCAAGTCTGGACAATATCAAAGCAATTACTGCCTGCTTTCGTGATGAAAACGACAGGAACTGTGAAATTTTCCTAAGCAGCCTGATTATTCCAAAGCAGATAGACACTGTTTTGCTAACCTGTAGGTTCATGGACAAGGAAGTGTCGACCATAACCCCCAGATTTTTCCCATGGGATACAGGAGAAGGACAGCTGCCCATGGTGTCAGGCCACCAGTCATTAGACCATATGTCATGTTGGTTGCCAAAAATCAAGATCTCAGTTTTTTCCCCATTCAATTTAAGATAGTTCTCCACCATCCAGGATGAAACTGCCTGCATACAATTTTTTAAATTTGCGGCAGATTCACTGATGCTGTTGGTAATAGACACCATGATTTGAGTGTCGTCAGCATAAGACAGCACCTCAAATCCAAAAGCTCTCACTACCCTCGCCAGTGGGGCAACATAGATATTAAAAAGTGTAGGGCTTAGAGAGGATCCCTGTGGAACTCCACATATCAATGGGTTGGGAGAAGAGTAAAATTGGCCCAATTTCACTATTTGTGCCCTATCACTAAGAAAGGAGGAAAGAAGCTCAAGGGCAGTGCCCCCAATCCCTATCTCCTTGAGGCGTTCCACCAGCCTCAACGGAGACAGGGTATCAAAAGCTGCGGTAAGGTCAAGAAGGACCAGTAAGGTCGTATACCCTGCATCAACCTGGACCCGGATATTATCAAAAACCGCCGTTAGCGCTGATTCAGTGCTATGATGGCTTCTAAAGCCATGCTGAGAACCATCAAGCAACTGAAAGCAAAGAAATGGGGCGATAATTTTTTAGTTCCATAGGATCCAGAGACGGCTTTTTTAAGAGCGGTTTGACCACAGCGGTTTTCCAAAGAGTGGGATACTGCCCCTCAGTAATAGCTATATTTAGTACTGAAGTGAGAAGAGGAACAATGACTTCACTTCCTATTTTTAAAACCTTAAAGGGGCAGGCATCCAGGGGAGACCCCGAGGTAATTCCTCCAGAAGATGACCAGTTGTTTCAGGTGAGATGCGAGGGAAGGTAAGAAACCTCGGTTCGTCTACCGTGGTTGCTGATACATCAGGGTTAGTTTTAGAAGAAGCAAATATAACCTTTCCAGCATTATAGTCCTCCAAGGTGGAGTATATGTCTGTAATCTTAATGCGGAAAAACTCTGCCATTCTGTCACAAAGTTCTTGAGAAAGATCAGATGAATCAGCAACAGGAGGGGAGATAAGAGAGTTGATAACCTTGAAAAGCTCTCTAGAAGATTTAATTGATTCAGTAACCTTAGAATAATACAATCTTTTCTCCTCAATAATCGCCGCTTTATAATCCCTCAAGCGCTGTTTATGTAGCTCTCTACCCGCCGGCGCGAGATCTGTACGCCAAGAGAGAGTTTATTACCTTAAAAAGATCCCTAGAGGATTTCATAGAGTCAGTAGTCTTGGAAAAGTATAATCTCTTTTCCTCCATGATGGCTGCTTTATACTCTTTTAGACCCTGTTTATGCAATTCCCTACTCAACGGTTCTAGGTCTATGCGCCAGAGCCTCTCCTGTTTACGACAGCCCTGTCTCAACTTTCTGAGTCTCTCCGTAAACCAGGGAGCAGAGGGTTTTTTCCTTGCTGAGTAGTGCTTACTAAGAGGTGCAAGGGTGTCCATTGCTGCTGACAATTGTTGCGATAACTCCGCCGCTGCCAAATTAGCGTCGTGAAGCTTAGTGAGCTCAAGGTTATTAAGGAGATTGGAAAGTGACTCCTTACTTATGAGGCTAAAGTTCCTCCTTTCTTCCAAAGTCCTGTTACCAGAAAGAGCCATCGCTGATGCCATGAAGTGTAAATCAAAGGGACGGCGAAATGGTCAGACCAAGCTAGGGGATAGGTTCCCCCACCCTTATACGAGGGTCATTAGAGAAAACACCGTCAAGTATGTGCCCCGCTATATGGGTGGGCTTTCTGACCAGCTGTGAGAAACCACAGCAACTCAAGGTTTCCAAAAGACTTTGGGTATCCTTACATTGAATGTTATCTAAGTGAAAATTAAAATCCCCCAAGAGAGTAAGATTGGATCTTTCACAGTAGGGTTCTAGAAGCCTACTAAAATCCTGACTAAAGGAAACCCTAGAGCCCGGTTGCCTATAACATAAGATGCCAGAGAAGCTTTCCGTGGGGTGTAGGTTAATTGAGAAATAAAAGGCCTGGTAGAGATCAGGAGGAGCGGACAGAACCTGAGTGCGGCAGATCAAGGTTTCTCTATAAAGAATGCCCACACCCCCTCCCCGCCGACCTACCCTGTCCATTCTAGCAAGGGTGTACCCAGTGGGAATAGCATCTACAAGGTCAGGACCAGAGGCGTCCCTAGCCCATGTTTCGGTTATAAAAACCCAGGTTGGTTTCCTTGCTGAGACAAAGTCTCTGAAAGCAACCTTATTTTTAATCAGGGATCTTGCATTAATGAGATAACCCTGCGCAATCTGTTCTTTGGGAGGGGGCCTGATTCCATTTTTGTCAGTGGGGATGTTATGAACCTGCTTAAAGGAAGTGTTACATCCTGTGCATACTAGGTGCCGCTTCTTAGCTAAGATCTCCGGGTCCAAGGTGTGATAACAGGGAGCCCGTTCTGACTGAAGATCTAACAGTACCTTTCTGGAATAGTGAATCCGTCCCAGCTGGTCAGAGATGAACAGGGCAGCATCTCCGGCGCGAGGCGCGGTCTTAGCGTGGACGGGCGCAGACGGGCTGCCTTTGGAGCGCCGGCGGCGCACCCGCTGCGCGACGAGCCGGCCATGCTGCTTAAATAGTATGAAAGGACTAGAGCGCTAAAATCCCCTGGCTCCGCCCCCTAAACAACCGGAATGGAGCCTGAGTAAACGCCGGCGCCCTCCACAGCAAACGGGAAAACCCGCGGTGGAACGGGGCGCTGGCGAAAGCAAAGGAAGCACTGAGAGGGAGGCGAGTCCCCCGGGAAGTAAGAGGGAGCGAGGAGCTCAGAGCAGAGTGCAAAAACAGCAGAACACAGTAAAGATTATAAGACTCCACAAGATTTTTTTTTTAAAACAAAGTTAAAACAGTAAAAGTAGTTAAAATACAGATAGCATCAGCAATTGCATGGTATCTGCGCGCGTCCGCTGCGCGACGAGCCGGCCATGCTGCTTAAATAGTCTGAAAGGACTAGAGCGCTAAAATCCCCTGGCTCCGCCCCCTAAACAACCGGAAAGGAGCCTGAGTATACGCCGGCGCCCTCCACAGCAAACGGGAAAACCCGCGGTGGAACGGGGCGCTGGCGAAAGCAAAGGAAGCACTGAGAGGGAGGCGAGTCCCCCGGGAAGTAAGAGGGAGCGAGGAGCTCAGAGCAGAGTGCAAAAACAGCAGAACACAGTAAAGATTATAAGTCTCCACAAGATTTTTTTTAAAACAAAGTTAAAACAGTAAAAGCAGTTAAAATACAGATAGCATCAGCAATTGCATGGTATCTGCGCGCGTCAAATGCAAAACATAGACTAGACAAGTGCTCCCATGCAATCAAATTGTAGAGCCCCTGAAAATCTGTTACATTACTGCCCTTCACCCAACCATCCAGCGACCTACAGAACATATCCACACATTCCAACCAAGTGTTGGCCTCAGACTTTTACTGGACCTAAACTGATCCCTGTACTTCTCAGGAGTGAACCCATACCTAGTGAGGAGAGCGTCTTTCATGTCAGCATAGGTGAGGTCCTGCCCCTTACCCAAAGCTATCAAGGTATCCCTAGCTTCTTCTGGAAAGAGAGGCCACAACCCTGCCCCCCCAGTTCCTTTCAGGGACCCCATTCATATGAATAGACGACTCATACCCTTGAAACCACCTTTGTATGTCATCACCCTTTTTGTACTCTTTACCTACGTTCTTGGGGATGTGTACAATCCTGTCTGTGTGTGCTGAAGCGTTGCTGCCACCATCTGAGCCGGTTCTGCTCTTTAGCTCCAGCTCCTTGATAATTCTCTCATGATCTAACATCATCTTCCTTTCCTCCATGGCTATTCTCTTGTCTTCCCTCTCACTTTCTATTCTGAGTTTCTCGAATTCAAACCTCCTTACTTCCCGCCTGTCCTCCAGCTCCTCTGGGGACAAGCTACTGCTGCCTGGCCTGGAGGGCTCCCCTCCTCCCAAAAGCACATCCACCCTAGGAACAGGCTCCTCCACCTCTCCACTGAGATCACCAGATTGCTCACTGGCATGTCTGGCTGCTACCCAGGCCCTCAGCGCCTTTTGTAGCTCATCCTTCCTGGTGAGGCCTCTGACCTGGACTTTCAGGTTCTTGCAAATCGATTTTAACTCCTTGACATTGTAGGCTTCCAATCGATCCTCCTCAAAGGCAATTTCTACTGATGCAATTGATGATACTATAGATTCAGGCATGTTGAAGTAGCAAGTTCAAACTGGCAAGATCAAAAATAGGCCAAAAAGAAAAAGAACCTGTATGTGGTACATAATGGTCTGCGATATGGTAGTAGTGCACACCAATCACTGTAAGTCAAGTGCAAACACAAGTCCTATCCTCACCGCTGACAACCAATGTTAGAAATGGGGGTCTCTAGTTGGCAAGGGCTTGCACCTTTGTCCAAGTAGGGACCCTTCTTCCTAGTCAGGATAAGGGAGTTACACTCCTAAAATAACCCCTGCTCACCCCCTTGGTAGCTTGGCACGAGCAGTCAGGCTTATCTCAGAGGCAGTGTGTAAAGCATTTGCACATAACCAACAGTAATACCGTGTAAGCACTACAAACGGACACCACACCAGTTTAGAAAAATATCCAATATTTTTATATACTTAAAACAAGACCAATATGATAAAAATCCACAGTACAGTACTTTAAAAATCTTCAGTTATCACAGTGTCCTTAAAAACAGTTCCTTGATGTCGATAGCTCCGTCCGAGGCTATCACGGCGTCGTGAACAAACAAATCCAAACAGTTCTGGCTGACCGCGACGTCGCGGGTCAGCTACGGTGTCGGGAAGACCCGCAAACAGTACCTTTCAGAAATGCAGGGAGTCGATGACCTCGCAGTGAGCTTCCGAAAACACGGCGTCCGCAGGCGTCGGTTCCGGAGGTAGGTGCAGGTGTCATCGGGGCCCTCGATGTCACACGCGTTGCAGATCGATCTCCGTGTTGAAGTCAGGAGCGCTGGCGTCGGCAGGCGTCGGGTGCTGCGGTGCGAAGTGCAACGGTGCGGCGTGCGGTGCCCTCAGGTTGCGGTGCGAGCAGCGACTCGGTGGCGGTGTCAGATGGCGTCGTCGGTGAGACCAGGGTCGCGGTGTGAGATGAAGGCGGTGCTCGTCACGGTGCTGGCAGGTCACGGTGCAGCAGCGGCGTCGTCTTCGCTGAAGCGCTGTCGTCGGCTGACGAACTGGAGTCGATGGCACCGGCGTCTGTAGGCCAAGCCTGCGGTGCGGGATGAGGGCGGTGCATCGTGTAACTGTACGAGCGGTGCCCTGAACCACGGTGCAAGCAGTGGCGTCGAGTCCGGCGTGGAGCGGCGTCGTCGGGGATACCAAGGCGTCGTCGTGAAGCGAGGCGGTGCGGAGTGCGGTGCCCACAGGTCGCGGTGCGAGCAGCGGCTCGGTGGCGGCGTCAGCAGGTGTCGTCGGTGAGACCGGCGTTGCGGCGGTGCCCTCTGCGGTGCCTTCAGGACACGGAGTCGGCAGCGGCGTCGTAGACGGCATCGGGCTTGAAGTCTTTGCTGTTCCTGAGACTTCTTGAACAGAGGGCAAGCTCTACCTCAAGCCCTTGGAGACACTCACAAAGTAGATTGCAGAAAGTTCAGTCCAGTCCTTTCACTGCCCAAGACAGAAGCAGCCACTGCAGACCAACACAGCAAAGCACACAGCAAAGTGGTAGTTCCTCCTCACAGCTTCTCCAGCACTTCTTCTTGGCAGTCTTCTTGATCCAAAAGAGTTCTAAAGTTCTGGGGTTTGGGTCCCCCTTTTTATCCTCAATTTCTCTTTGTTCTCTGAAGGGAGAGAGGCCTTTGCCTAGTCCAAACCAGTTCTGGTCAGTCCTGGAGCACTTTGTTGACAAGACTCCTTCTTTCCTTTTGCAGTGTAGGCCAGGGTCATCAGACACACCACAGGAGGTGGAGCCAGCATTGTGGAGGGAAGGCACAGCCCTATTCAGGTCCCAGGTGCAACTCCTCCCACCCATCTACATGTAGATCTTGCTATTCAGCCTTGTGCTGACTCACCCTGTCTCCTGGAATCCCCCAGCCCCTGTCACTCACACTCCAGACAAGGAATACACAACCTAGCAGAGGCAGGCTTGGATGGTTAGACAAGAAAATACCTACTTTCTAAAAGTGGTATTTTCAAACACAGAATGTTAAAACCAACTTCACTAAAAGATGCATTTTATCATTCTGAGTTCAGGTATACTAAACTCGAATTTCTACCATGTTCACTGGGTCAGTTAGGATCATAGGATGTAATAATCAAAACTGCCCATTCTGGCCTATGGGGAACAGGTAGCCTTGCAATAGTGAAAAACGAAGTAGGCTGTATTTCACTATCAGGACAGGCCACACACACCAGGGCATGTCCTACCTTTCACATACAATGCACCCTGCCCACAGGGGTACCTTGGGCCTACCTTAGGGGTGACTAACATGTAGAAAAGGGAAGGTTTAGGGACTTGCAAGTGTGTGCACTTGCCAAGTCGACATGGCAGCCCCAGGCTGCACACAGGCTCTGCAATAGCAGGCCAGAGTTACACTTTACGGGCTGTTTGCGTGGGTGGCACAATCCAGTGCTGCAGCCCACCAACAGCATTTGATTTATAGGCCCTGGCACTCGCAGTGCACTTCACTAGGGACTGACACATAAATCAAATAGGCCAATCATGGAAACACCAATCCATAACACATTTTCTACAGGAGCACTTGCACTTTCCCACTGGACAGCAGTGAGGAAAGTGCGCAGAATCATTACACCTGCAAAAACAGAGTCAAAACCAGGAGGTCAGAAAGCAAAAAGTCAGGGGGAACACGCCAAAAGATGCCAAGTCTAACAACCACCATCTGAATTTTTAAATTTTATTAGGCCTCCGGTAGTTGAGAGTGCACGTGCCTCCACCATTTCTTTGTGCGGGGTCCAATGTAATTTATTATTAAACAGCATCCCTAAGTATTTATATGAGGTTACCACCTCCACCGTATCAATACCTAGCACCCACTTACATGCTTTCGTTGTTTTCCCAAAATTAATTATTTTTGTTTTCTCCAGATTAACCTTTAATTTATTAGCCACACAATATGATTTGAAACTTTCGAGCTTCCTCTGAAGACGCACTTGGGTCAGGTCTAAAATGGCCAGGTTGTCCGCATAGAAGAGGCACATATGTGCCTACCCCCCAGTTTCGGTGAGAAGGATTTTGTGTTATCAATGGCGTAGGGCAAATTTGCCAAAAATAAAGAAAACAGTGTGGGGGCCAGAATGCAACCCTACCATAGACCGTTACCCAGCGGCATTCTTGTAGACAGAGTCCCGTTTAAATGCTGGTTTTGAAAATGGCGCAGGCTAGCAAGTGGAGCCAATTGAGTTTCATCAGGATGGAGGTGATGTGATCATACATCTTCAGACCCTGGATGAGAGGTGCTATGGCGTACGATGCCCTTAAGGGGTGCCAGTGTGGAATGCGGGAGGCCATAGAGCAGGGCTTTACCGCCATCCAGATGTTAGTACGAGGGCTTCACCAGCATTTCTGAAGCCACTTTCCAGAAGACAATGTTTTACTTTCTTTAGAAGAGGGACAGGCCATCTCTGTTTTTGGCAGTGTGTTCCTTGAGCGTGAGGTTGGTGTGCTGGGTGAATCCAAGTGACGTGGTGTTCAGTGAAAGTTTAGATTTGAAGTTGCAAAGGTTTATGTCATTGAGCCACATTTGCACTGTTCACCAATGAACTGGCATACAACCACCACCATATTTAGAGAGATCTCCACCCACCTAAGATCTGATCTAAAATTTGGCGTACAGGTACTCTGTCTCAAACATGACAGACAGACATCCACCCTATTACCAGTGCCGTATGATATAATGCACTTGTAATAAGACCCTCTACCCCTTCGGAGGAGCTGCTGTGTGTTTCATGTGTCACTCAGCAAACATTTTTGTTTTACAAAACCAAACTCCCAAAGCAGTTGTTTGTTTTTGTAAAACAAAACAATAATGACCCTGACACCATGGGAATCTTCCCCTGGGATGACTGAGCCATTGTTTTATTTTTCTATGCAGGACTGCCAGGCTTTCTCTGGTGGTGCTGAAGGAAATAATTACCCCAGCCACTAGACCAGGGGGTCTTCAAACTGGGGGAGCGGGCCACACTAGGGGGGCCTCAAGTGATCTGAGGGGGGCGCCCAAAGAAGTATTATACTGATAACTGATTTGTTTTAAGCGAGTGGCAGTAAACCGCTCTGTAATGGGCCATCACTAACATCTCTTGTCATTTATATCCTGACTGGGAGTATGTGTCAAAAGGGACTCCAAATATTCCTCGAAACCCCCAGCCCCATTTCTAATAATCACACTGTGGATGCGTTCACATGTTAGTAAGGCCTGACTGACCAGAATAGTATGTTTGGCAATCATGTATTTGATTGCATTTTTAAAACGGTATGAGAACTCCACTGCAATGTTTAAATAACTCTACATTTAAACAATGCCAATTTAATAGAATAATTGTTAAAAATTCTGAGGGAGGCCCAATTTTGTTTCATTTTCCACCGGGGGGGGGGGGGGGCTCTGTATTAAAAAGTTTGAAGACCACTGCACTAGACTGTGGGGTTCTTGGTTTAAGGTTTCCGCTGACAGAGTAGGCAGGGTCACCACCTGTGGAAATATGACTGTCTGCCTGACTCTAAATTGAACTGGTAGACCGTCAGTTTGGCGGTCATGATACCCTCCACTAGGCCTGGACAAATCTGAAATTATGTTGGCGTAGTTTGTGGATTGATGAGCTTCCAGAAGTCAACAACTCAACTATGAACGCCCCCCATGCAAACTAGTGGCAACCTTAAGTGAGTGGCTGTTTCTTTTTCATTTTTCCAGTAGTTGATCATTAGTATCTAGTCCAGCCTCTGGTCATCCTGGACCTATATCCTGCCACTATTCCTTCAATCGAGATCTGATATATCTAATTGACTCCTACTACTAAGTCCATCAACCCCTTTCCTCTCCCTGAAATTAGGAAAATTACACCCTTTATGTTTTCTAGCCTATATTGTTTTATGTATGTTCTGATATTCCAAATGTAAGAGGCTTTTTCCCCTGTAATTTTCAAAATAGTTATTTCCCAAATTGAATTGGAGTTAGCTAAAGGCTCTGAAGCAGACTCCTGCAAAGATTTAGATTTTAATAGCCAGATAATGCTTCATGGAATACCTTGTTTTCAACAAAAAGCAGCATAGAATTAAGTCATTTAACTTCTTCACTGCTAAGCAAAGGTGTGTGGCCACTTCTGGTCAACCTGGCATCTCTTATAATAAATATTATATCTCCGGTTTTGGCTTTAATGCCCTTTTTGCTAAGGTTTAGGAGCTTAAGCTTATGCCTGCACCAGTGCCAAAACGATCATGACCAGATCTTCACATCGCCATGTTGTCCGTTTTCTCTGCCCATGGCTCTCAAAGACAGCCAACGCATTGATATGATAGTTTGGCCTGTACTTACACTGAAAACGACGCTCTAGCGACACTCTCATAATTGAAATTGTGACTGATGTATAAATTATACACATGCCAGTTGTATGTTTATAAAGCATATTATCTTAGTGCCAATCCAAATTTATAAAATATACGAAAGTCTCATTTAGACGTGTATCCCTTAAATTACCTTTTTCTTGGAAGTTATCCCCTCTTTATGATAGCTAGGAAAATATTTGTTGACCCGGAACTCAATTCCATTTAAAATAAAAAAAAATCAGTGTATCACAGATACCAACTGGTTTGAATTCTTAAAAATAGAGATAATATAACATTCATCCAGTCTACAATGTACGGTGTATCCACATTTATACCCACTATTCTTAGCTGAATATGGCCGTGTTCACATCATGAAGAATGCTCTCGGTTTGATGCTTAAGATGAGATCCTAGCACGCTCAGTGAACAACGATCACAGCGGGAAACCCGCATTAAATCTTTAACATCTCAGCACTTGGAACCGAAGGTACTATATGAAAATCCCATTTATTATTAGTATTAATATTATTGTTGTTTTTGTTTTATTATTGTACTTGTTCTTGTTGTGCTGATCATATTTGTTGTTTTGTTATTGTTGTTGTTATTATTGTTGCTGTTTTTGCTTTGTTATTATTGGTGTCTTTAATATGGTTAATATTAGTAGTATTATCATTGTTATTATTCTTAGTACCAGTAGTACTAACACCCTTATCTTATCTTATTCTTAGTACCAGTAGTACTAACACCCTTATCTTATCCTTAGCACCAGTAGTACCAACACCCTTATCTTATCTTACTCTTAGTACTAGTAGTACTAACACCCTTATCTTATCTTATTCTTAGCACCAGTAGGACTAACACCCTTATCTTATTCGTAGCACCAGTAGTACTAACACCCTTATCTTATCTTATTCTCAGTACCAGTAGTACTAACACCCTTATCTTATCTTATTCTCAGCACCAGTAGTACCAACACCCTTATCTTATCTTATTCTCAGTACCAGTAGTACTAACACCCTTATCTTATTCTTAGTACCAGTAGTACTAACACCCTTATCTTATCTTATTCTCAGCACCAGTAGTACTAACACCCTTATCTTATCTTATTCTTAGCACCAGTAGGATTAACACCCTTATCTTACCTTATTTTTAGCACCAGTAGTACTTCAGCACCAGTAGTACTAACACCCTTATCTTATCTTATTCTTAGCACCAGTAGTACTAACACCCTTATCTTATCTTATCCTTAGCACCAGTAGTTTTAACACCCTTATCTTATCTTATTCTTAGCACCAGTAGTACTAACACCCTTATCTTATCTTATTCTTAGCACCAGTAGTACTAACACCCTTATCTTATCTTATTTTAGCACCAGTAGTACTATCACCCTTATATTATCTTATTCTTAGCACCAGTAGTACTAACACCCTTATCTTACCTTATTCTTGGCACCAGTAGTACTAACACCCTTATCTTATCTTATCCTTAGCATCCAGTAGTACTAACACCCTTATCTTGTCCTTAGTCCTAGCACTAGTAGTACTAACACCCTTATCTTCTCTTATTCTTAGCACCAGTAGTACTAACACCCTTATCTTCTCTTATTCTTAGCAGCAGTAGTACTAACACCCTTATCTTCTCTTATTCTTAGCACCAGTAGTACTAACACCCTTATCTTCCTCTTATTCTTAGCACCAGTAGTACTAACACCCTTATCTTCTCTTATTCTCAGCACCAGTAGTACTAACACCCCTATCTTCTTATTCCTAGCACCAGTAGTACTAACACCCTTATCTTATCCTTAGCTCCAGTAGTACTAACACCCTTATCTTATCCTTAGCACCAGTAGTACTAACACCCTTATCTTCTCTTATTCTTAGCACCAGTAGTACTAACACCCTTATCTTCTCTTATTCTTAGCACCAGTAGTACTAACACCCTTATCTTATCTTATTCTTAGCACCAGTAGTACTAACACCCTTATCTTATTCTCAGCACCAGTAGTACTAACACCCTTATCTTATTCTCAGCACCAGTAGTACTAACACCCTTATCTTATCTTATTCTCAGCACCAGTAGTACTAACACCCTTATCTTATCTTATTCTCAGCACCAGTAGTACTAACACCCTTATCTTATCTTATTCTCAGCACCAGTAGTACTAACACCCTTATCTTATCTTATTCTCAGCACCAGTAGTACTAACACCCTTATCTTATTCTCAGCACCAGTAGTACTAACACCCTTATCTTATCTTATTCTCAGCACCAGTAGTACTAACACCCTTATCTTATCTTATTCTCAGCACCAGCAGTACTAACACCCTTATCTTATCTTATTCTCAGCACCAGCAGTACTAACACCCTTATCTTATCCTCTTATCTTATTCTCAGCACCAGTAGTACTAACACCCTTATCTTATCTTATCTTATTCTCAGTACCAGCAGTACTAACACCCTTATCTTATCTTATTCTCAGTACCAGCAGTACTAACACCCTTATCTTATCTTATTCTCAGCACCAGTAGTACTAACACCCTTATCTTCTCTTATTCTTAGTACCAGTAGTACTAACACCCTTATCTTATCCTTAGCACCAGTAGTACTAACGCCCTTATCTTATCTTATTCTCAGCACCAGTAGTACTAACACCCTTATCTTATCTTATTCTTAGTACCAGTAGTACTAACACCCTTATCTTATCTTATTCTCAGCACCAGTAGTACTAACACCCTTATCTTATCTTATTCTCAGTACCAGCAGTACTAACACCCTTATCTTATTCTCAGTACCAGCAGTACTAATACCCTTATCTTATCTTATTCTTAGCACCAGTAGTACTAACACCCTTATCTTATTCTTAGCACCAGTAGTACTAACACCCTTATCTTATCTTATTCTTAGCACCAGTAGTACTAACACCCTTATCTTATCTTATTCTTAGCACCAGTAGTACTAACACCCTTATCTTATCTTATTCTTAGCACCAGTAGTACTAACACCCTTATCTTAGAAGTACCTTGAGGCGGTTCTCAAATAGAGTGCATGATTAAATGCACCTTGAGGAATAATAAATAAGTATTTGTAGGCCTGTCAGTTTTACAGGAAGATTACTGGTTCTCCTAAGCATTTAACCTTAGGCAAATGTCTTGAGAAAACTTTGCAGGGTATTTAGACAAAGATACATCAAAAGTGACCTTTTAACCTTTGGTGTTTTTCCTAACCAACATTTGCTAATTTGGTGTTTTTATTGTCAGGTTGAATAAAGAAAATGTCTCTAAAGCATTTTAGTGTCCTGCCCAAGGAAATATAACTCCTAAGAACATTTTGAAAAGAATGGGTTGCGCATTCCAATGCCTGATACACAAACATTTTTTGGACACCACAATGGTATTTAGGTACACAAGGAAAGCAGGTTGAGATTTTAAATTTCAGAGCCTAACTGGCAAAATCAGATTTTCTGAAATTTTACAATCGTAAATTTCAATAGCAATATTTGAAACATTTTCCAGTATTCTCTATTTGGAAATGTATGACTGGACAGCACATTTGACCTTTTAAGATGGAAAAACCTGCAGATATAATTGTACAAACACAAAGTTCTACTCTTGTGGGTATTCTAATACATCTTAAAGGCAGTTTCCTAATATGGGAACAGATGCAAATGTACTTCTTTGAAAGGCAGGAGTATGGGCAGTACTGAGTTCAACCAGCACAAATCATAAGCACATCATTAAGCCTATCTCATTTGGGGAAAAAGCAAGCAAAATAAATCTTCATTCTTGACATAATTGATTCTTAAGAAAACTCCCAGATTCTGCATACACAGTTCTGCTTACACCCGTTAAACTATATAGTAAAATGGTATGATAGTATTCCCTAGATATTATTGTACCAGTTCATAATGAAATAGTAGCTTTCGGGTCTTAGATTACAGAATTCTCAAAAATCCACAGACATTGGCGGCTGCATTTAAATTTGGAAAATATAGCAATTTCATTGGACGTATGTTTTCAATGTTTTTCAAATAGGAGTGACTTCATCCATTACTAAATATCAAAGTTCCAGGCATTTTTTACCCTCACCCCAGTTTTTTGGCAATTAAGCGCACCAAATGGCCAAGTAAAAAGTATTGTAAATGTCTCTGGTTACCATTCAAACTCCTGTCTTGTCGGTGTTCGTGAACTTCCACATTTGCCCTAATACTTCCACCAACCTTCCGGGTAACACCCATGCTGTTGAATCTTTATCCTAAACTCATAACGTCACACGTTTCCCAGGCATGATATGGGCAGATCCTCCTCTTGCCGTTTCTTCCATCACCATACACTATCTGTCTTTTTATCTCACTTTTGCACATTCTTTTTCATCCCCTCTTCCTCCCTTTGTCACTGTTTTAAATCTTTCTCTTTGTCCATTTTCGCCTCTTTCTCTCTTGCTCTGTGTCTAAGTCTGAGGCTTAAAACAACGAGTGCTGGCGCCCACCACCTCCAATGACCTGCACAGATGAAGCACTCTGGAACACTTGATGAGACCCAGGAGACAGAGTAAAACCCCTGGTTCCATAGAACTCCTGATCACATTTCAATCTGGCTGCAGATATTCACAAGCCCTTTCTCAAGCATGACACTATGAGGCAAGAGATGGCAGAGAGTCAGGGCAATTTTATTTGGTAACGCTGTACTCTGCCAGATGATCAACTGGCCTGCTTTGTGAAATTCATCTGCTTTCAACCTCATGCAGTTTTTACAGTCCAATAAGTTATAATACACTCTGAACTTCTCAACTTTCCATTCCCTCGGCTTTCCATCCAAGTGCAGATCTTCAGCCTCAGTTTATACGGCATATTCTTGTTTTAGGCTCCGTCCGCCAGTGCTTGATGCATAAAAAATAATAATAGACAGCGGTGCCCAAAGGTTTTATTAGGAACCCACCATCCAGAGTCACCGAAGGCCAGAGTTGCTGAGTACCAAGACTTCCTGGTTTTAATTCAACCGCATGACTTTTCTTCCACCACCCTACACTTCCCGTTTCTTTACCTTATTCTTGTAGTCCAACTTCATCCGAGATTTCTACCTTTGTAACTCTTTTCCTATCTTTCTCTTTCTTCTTCCTACTTTTTCTGTTTTTTTCTCTCTAGCTCTGGGTCAAAGTCTGATACTTGAAATGGAAACTGACTACACTAGACTACCCAGTTCTGACTACACCAGGCTACCAGTTTGCTATTGAAAAGTGCTGGTACTCTACAAGTAAAAGTGTTGAAGCACTGACAGTCACCAAAACGAGAGTAGCTAACCATCAATTCCAACAATTGGCTAAAATTAATCACTGCACCCGCATACGTACATACCTGTGCCACCCGTGATGACTCTCTTAGTGCAAAAGTGATGGATCCAAATGTTTAAATCAGTTAGAACTACTCTTAATTACTCTGGACAAACATTTTATTTCACCATTTTATCTCTTCTGTGCTATAAAGATCATAGACAAGGAATGTGTAAAACAGTCTAGGTCTATTCCCAAAATGGACAGACTTCCCCAAATTGCTAGGGTAGCATGTGCCAAGTAAACAACCGCTGTAGCCTTGTTGAGCATTTACAACTTAATGGCGCACAAAGTTGTAGAATTTGAAAGGAGAATTTTAGTTGCTCACAATCGTAGTAGGACTGCTATGTGGGAAATTGCATGCCTCTCTTTGATAGGACCAGGTTTCGTGGTTGTGTAATACAAACTGATGGGCCCCCTCGCTAAGGCAATGAGGGTCCCCTTAAGCTCCTACATCTAAGAGATATTCACAGTCCTTGAGTTGAAAGGTGGACCCCTGAAGGGTGCGGATCCCTGCACTACAGGGGCTGTAGGGGATTGCCTTATGCCCCTGAGGTCAAAGTCTCACGATTGTAGAACCCACCAGCAATTCCTGGCATAGGCTGCCCTGATGAAGGACACGTTCACTCTGCTTACAATCACACCACCTTGGGTTCGCTGCCTTCCATCTCTGGTTGAAGGTTCACTGCCCTGCTGTCTGGACCAGGATGCTACAGAAGCAAATGGAGGAAAGTGGTCCATTGCTGAGCAGGACTACAGTTCACTGGCACAAGAAGGCACACATATGCAGTGAGTGCAAACATAGCAGCTTGGATATGTCTAGTTCAAACTTAAACTCTTACCATTTGAGCAGCCCCACAATAAACTTCTGGAGCATTCTGTTTGGAATCTCTCGCTCTGAAGGGGCTCTCTCCTGCATGGGGCGGGACGTACCAACCTCGGTGCTATTTACAGGGGTTGATGGATGTGTGAGGATAAAGGGGGGAGCCAGACGGGGTTTCCGGAGCAGGCCATCTCACCTATCCCTTTGTTTTGGAGAAAATGTCAGCTGCAGAAGAAAGATCGCGAGGGAGAGCCGAGGGTGGAAAACTGTTTATAGCTATCGGCTACTTGAGGAAAGTCTCTGTTTACCTGCCTCGTCAGCCCTAGCTGATTAATTGACAGACCTCCTTTCTCGCTGTGGCAGCGGCCGAGCTAACGTGAATTGCATGCGGTGCCAACTGGGCATGTACCAAAACTTGGTATGTATGTAACTTAAGGGTACTTGTCATGCGTGAACAGGGATGGGATTCGGCTGCGGCACAATTCAGGCCACGACAATCCTGTCGAAATGCTCCTCTGCCTAAGCAAGGGCTCATGTGGTTTATATATTAAACTAAACCCATGCATCCAGTGCCTGAGCTCCAGACCAGCCACATCTTGTTTATTCTACCCACCAAGGGCTGTCGCTTGACAGACAACAACCCATAACATACTTTCCGCAGAGTACCGGGGACCTTGTACAGAGTGTTCTAAGGGACGATATTGTGCCTACAAGGAAATGTACATGTAAGCAATTATTTTCTGAGTATGCTGATGTGCAAGCCAAATGTGCTACAAAGGTCACTGTTTAAAAAGATGTCAACTTTAAACGTGAAGATGTAAAATGGAAGTGTTTGTTCCCAGGGCCTATACAGCTACATGACAGCTAGCAAAGCTTATGGGAGCCGAGAAGAAATTATGAGTATTTTGCAAGTCAGGCCTTAGCTAAGACTTTTTGATAATATAAAAAAAATATATCTATAGATATATAGATATATATATATATCTTGCTTTCAGCCAGTTCTCATCATCCATTGGTCTATCAGTTTGTCATTCACATTTTTGTTCCGCCCACCAAAGCATAAAGAATGGGGGACAGCGGAAACCAACTTCGACCGCTGGCTAAACTCTCTGTGACTGACAGCATTCTGCTCTTGCACAACATGCACGTACACACAAAAGTTGGCCCCTTGTACAGTTTTACAAAAGAAAGTGACAAACTTTGCCTACGCTAAGATTTGGTTGCCAACCCAGTCTTATTGACTCTGCCAATGCTTTATTCCCTCCTGGAAATTCCAATTGACCAACTGCAAATGGTTACATTTTTAGAAATGAATGAGCTTACCCAGAGAATGTTTGATTTGGTTCCAGTTGCCTCTTGGGACTGGTTATTGGTGTCCATCCCTACCTATTGCTTTCGGCTTGGATTCATAATTAAAACTAAGGAAATGATCTTGTCTTTCTCCTGCTGGAGCTAATGGACCACTGCCCAAAAACCATCATTCCATAAATGCATGCAGTAGAAAGAAGCATCCACAACCGATCAGCTGGGACAAGGAGGCACCAAAGTCAGAAGTCCCTGCCTCAGCACCTGAAGGAGTATTCACAAGCTAGAGTTGTAGTCAGCAAGTGAGGCCTCACATAGCGCCTAGCTCAATAGGGACAGATGAAAAGGAGCTGTAAAAAAATAACAATGATAACGCGAAGAATTCCCAGGTTCTATGAATTTAGCCTGGAGAATTTGCTTATGTTATGTTATATTATCATTGATCAATGGCTTCTGCCACGACCACCACATGTACCGCATGGGTGACTTCTTTGTCTCTCGTTCTCCCCTTACCCTTTATTAGATGGGCCAGCCATTGCACGTGATGATATGTTACGCTGTGTTATATTAGACAATGTTATGTTATCTTGTTATTTTAAGCTATGTTATATTATGTTATGGCTACGGTATGCTTTGCTACACCACTTTCTTTTATGCTATCCTTTACAATGTCAAGATAGCCTATGTTATGTTATATGATGGATAGGGTATGCTATATGACATCGTTTTATTTTATGCTATCCTTTACAATGTCAAGATAGCCTATGTTATGTTATATGATGGATAGGGTATGCTATATGACATCGTTTTATTTTATGCTATGCTTTACAATGTCATCAATGGTATGTCTTGCTACGTTTTCTTATGTTACATGACCACAGCCTTGTAGGGATATTCTCTGTGTCTGTCACTTAATCCTCTATATCATTTTTTACATTCTCAACTCTTTGTATATTATGTTATATGTTATGTTATGTTTTCTTATGTTATATTTTGTTATTTTATGGTGTGTTATGTATTTATAACGAGTTATCTAATCTGCGGTATGGGATGAAAAGAAATTAGAAGAGTGGAACTCTTGTCAAAATATCTATTTGGCAATGTCGATCAATATCCATAACCATGACAAAATATTCATTTGTGTACATACTTTTCCCACAGGTGGACTTTCTTTTGTTCACATCTGCCCACAGTGGGGTGCTCACTGCACATGCCCATCCCCTCTAGTGTTTTAGCTCATGCCTTCTTCGCATTTGTGCCTGATTTCCTTCTTTTTCTTTCATTTTGCACTTCTTGTGCATGTCATCTGCACCTTCCCTTCTTGGTATTTTTAGTTCCTCCTGATGAAGGCTTGCAACACTTTCAGCCGACACGCTGTAAAACAAACATTTGTAAGATCAATGTTATTTTGAACATTGAATGAAGGGTTGAGGCTGGCAAAAGGATAGAAGGCACAGCCTGGGTACAGAATGAAGGTTTCAGATTCGGTATGGGACGGTGGCACACTTGGGCATGGAATGAAGGGTGCAGGTTGGGCATGGGATGACGGGCACAGTGGGGTATAGAATGAAAAGCAAAGCAGGGCATGGGATGAAGGGCACTGCTGGGTACAGAATGAAGTGCAAAACTTAGGCATGGAATGAAGTATAAAACTGAGTATAGAATGAAGGGCAGAGCTTGGGTACAGAATGAAGGGCACAGATTGGGCATGGAATGGCGGCCACAACTGGGTATAGAACGAAGGGCAAAACTTGGGCATGGAATGAAGGATAAAACTGAGTGTAGAATGAAAGGCAGAGCTTGGGTACAGAAGGAAGGGCACAGATTGGGCATGGAATGGCTGCCACAACTGGGTATAGAACGAAGGGCAAAACTTGGGCATGGAATGAAGGATAAAACTGAGTATAGAAGAAGGGTAGAGCTTGGGTACAGAACGAAGGGCACAGATTGGGTGTAGGATGAAGGTTACCCTTTGGCTATATAATGATGGGTACCGCCTGGGTCCAGAATGAAGGTTACATATAAAATTCAAGTTACAGCTTTGATATTGAATGAAATGCGAGGCTAGACATAGAATAACGGGCATATGTATCGTATTAAATGAAGGGCACAGGTTGGCTATCGAATGAAGGCTATGCATCTGATCAAGAAACAAGGTCACAGCTTGTGTATAGAAGGTAGGGCGCACCACTGGTATATAATGAAGGGCAAAGCTTAGGTACACAAGAAGGGGACATATAGGACAAGAAATGAAGACATCGGGGACAACCTGGATACAGAATGATGGACACCACTCCAAACATGTAAGGAAGGCCTTGTGCAGAATATAGAATAATATAGAATGAAGGGCACAATTTGGGCATGGGATGAAGGGCTTAGCTGGGTATAAAATGAAGGGCAAAGCCTGGGCATAGAAGGAAGAGCCCAGTTTCGATACAAGACGAAGTGTAAATGTTGCGTATATGATGAGATGTTCCCTGCGGATATATAGAGTGACATGTACTCGTCGGTTATAGGACGAATGACAATGATTGGGTATACAATGATGGTGAAAGATTTAGGGACACAGGTTGGATACAAGATGAAAGGTACAACTTGAATAAAGAATTAACAGGATGGCCTGGTTACAGAATGAAGGGCACCAGTTGGCTACATAGTGAAGAGCATGGCTTGAGTATATAATAAAGGGTCTTGTGGACACATGGGTGTTAGCTTGTGTGGAACAATGTGGCTTCCATTGCACTTGGCCTTCTCTGTCATCCCTGAGGAAGTAATAACACTTATATTTGGTCTCAGTTTATAGCACAAGGACCATCATGCATCTCTCTTGCCATAGTGGAAGTTGTCCAAGTGGGGAGAATATCAGAAATCCAATTGCCAAGCTGAATCCTCTTTGTTTTCTCTGTTTTCCAGAGTTTCAATGTTGGGACTTGCTCTAAGATGAAGGTATGGAAGTGGGCGGCCATTGCCTCGATGCTCTTCAGCTCCATCTTGTCCATTTTGGTTTGTAGAGACATGTTCATCGGAAGCTGGAAGTTTGGCCCCTTCTCGTACTCCTACTCCTCCTCAACTCCATCGTCATCCTCGTCATCGCCATCAATGCCATCATTCAGCAGAGACCGGCAGAGGTACCCACGGGCACTGGAGCGCCGACAGCCTCTTATTTCTCAATGTGAGGTTCAAACTAATTTTTTTATCATTCTTTTTCAATACAGATGGAGGGTGGGAGGAGGATGGGAAAGGGGAGAAGTTGGGGATGGAGGGAAGGGGAGGGGGAGAGGAGAGGAGAGAAGAGGAGAGGGAGAGGAGAGGGTAAGGGAAGGGAGGAGAGGAGAGGAGGGGACGGGACGGGAGGGGAGAGGAGGAGAGGAGGAGAGGAGAGGAGAAGAGAGGAGAGGAGGAGAGGGGAGGTGAGGAGAGGAGAGGGTAAGGGAAGGGAGGGGAGGAGAGGAGGGGACGGGAGGGGAGAGGAGGAGAGGAGGAGAGGAGAGGAGAAGAGAGGAGAGGAGGAGAGGGGAGGAGAGGAGAGGAGAGGAGAGGGTAGGGGAGGAGAGGAGAGGGTAAGAGAAGGGAGGGGAAGGGAGGAGAGGAGGGGAGGAGAGGAGAGGGGGAAGGGGGAGGAGAGGAAGCGGAGGGGAGGGAAAGGAGAGGAGAGGGAGGAGAGAGAGGAGAGTGTAGGGTGGGCAAGGCGAGGAGAGGAGAGAAGAGAAGAGAAGAGGAGAGAGAGGAGAGTAGAGGAGAGAGAGAGGAGAGGAGAGGAGAGGGGAGGAGAGGAGAGTGTAGGGGGGCAAGGCGAGGAGAGGGGAGAGAGGAGAGAGAGAGAGAGAGAGAGGAGAGGAGAGGAGAGGAGAGTGAATAAATGATGACTGGACATGGTGCCTGCTATTCCACTGACTTAAAATATTCATCCTTAATAGCTGTTTTAACAGACTTTCTGTTGTAGCCACTGGACTCTGGTTTAGTAAAATGCATCAGTGATAATTCGTGCACCATCCCTAGTATACCAGATATGGAGCTCTGTTGCAACAAGAACCAAGTGTTCCAGCTTACACAGCCTTCCTAATGCATCTCTGTGAGAATGCTTTTAGTGTGCCTTCGGCAAACATCTAATTGTACTACATCTGTAAATCAGGGAAAATTATTATCTTAGCTCCAAACACAATGACACTTTCTCATTTAGTCATGCTCCTCTTCCCTTGCTGCAAGGTCAATTTTGATGCCTTTTCTAGTAATGTGGTCTCATGTTGGAAAGTCATAAGGCGTTTGTTTACATTGGCCTTAAAGTACCACAAGCTCTGCCTTGCTGTTTCACGTGCATAGTCCTAAGGCCTGTACGAAATGTATTTTTTAGGCCCAGGCCATGAATGTCTCTGTTTGTGTTGTCTGAGGTTCTCACCCGTCTCTTCCCTGCTTTTGCTGTCTGATTCCTCTCCATGCTGTCCTTGCACTTTGGATCTGAACTGTGGCCCGATCCCTAACATGCAATCAACCAGTTCAGATTTGTAGAGAGTGGTTAATCACCTGCGAGGGTATCCAGGCGCTAGGTTCTTGTTGGGATCAGTCGAAGAGCCAGGTCTTGAGTTCGTTTCTGAATTCCAGGAGTGAGGGTGTTGTTTGGAGGTGGAAGGGAAGGTCGTTCCAGGACTTGGTGGTGAGGTAGGAGAAGGAGCGTCCTCCACTGTGGCTTCAGCGGAAGTGGGGTCTGTGCGCGAGGGCAAAGGAGGCGGAGCGCAGTTGTCTGGATGGTTCATGAAAGTTCAGTCGGTGGTTGATATAAGCTGGTCCTTGCTCATGGAGGGCCTAGTAGGCGTGTCAGCATCTTGAATTTGCATATTTTCTGGATCGGGAGCCAGTGCACATTCCTTAGGTGGGGGGGTGATATGGGTCCATCTGGGGAGGTCGAGGATGAGATTGGCAGCTGAGTTCTGTATCGCCTGGAGTCTCTTCAGAAGTTGGGTGGTGATCCCTGCGTATAGTGCATTGCCTTAGTCCAGTCGGCTGGTGACCAGGGCTTGAGTGACGATTTTCCTGTTGTTGCCGGGGAGCCATCTGAAGATCTTTCGGAGCATGCGGAGTGTGTGGAAGCAGGCAGAGGAGACTGCGTTGATCTGGCACTTCATGGTGAGTTTGCTGTACAGGATGATGCCAAGGTTGCGGGTGTGGTCTGATGGAGTGGGTCCAAGTTTGGAGGGCCACCAGATGTTGTTCCATGGAGAGGTGTTGTTTGCAAAAATCAGCACTTCCATCTTGTCCGTGTTGACCTTTAGGCAGTTGGTCTTCATCCAGTTGGCGATGCTCATCATGCAGTTGTGGATGTTGGTCCTAGTGGTGGAGGAGTCTTCTGAGAGGGAGAGGATGAGTCGGGTGTTGTCTGTCTAGGATATGATATTGAGGCAATGAGTTCTGACGATTTTGGCAAGGTGCATCATGCAAGTGTTGAACAGTGTGGGACTGAGGGATGAACCTTGAGGGACACCGCAGATGATGTTCTTGGGTTTCGAGGTGAAGGGTGGTAGGCAGATTCTCTGGGTTCGTCTTGTGAGGAAGGATTCAATCAATTTGAGGGCATCTCCATGGATCCCGATGTAGTGGAGGCTCTTGATGAGTGTGTGGTGGGATATGGTATTCAAAGCTGCTGAGAGGTCGAGGAGGATAAGGGCCGCTGTTTCTCTCCAGTCCAGGGGGGTTCTGATGTCATCGGTTGCAGCAATCAGGGTGGTCTTGGCACTGTGGTTGGTGCGGAAGCTGGATTGGGAGGTGTCCAGCAGGTTGTTTCTTTCCAGGTGTTCGGTGAGTTGGTGGTTGATGGACTTCTCGAGGACTTTGACGGGGAATGTAGCAGAGAGATGAGGCGGTAGTTCTTGTGTTCACTGGGGTTGGCGATGAGTTTCTTGAGGAGGGTCTGACCTCTGTGTGTTTCCTTCCATCTGGGAAGGCTGCTGTGGAGATGGAGGTGTTGAGAATGGAGGAGAGTTTGCAGCTGATTTCCTTGCTCCCAAGGTTGAAGACGTGGTGGAGGCAGGGGTCCGTGGGTGCTCCGGAGTAGATTGAGTTTATGATGCCTGCAGTGCTCTGAGTGGTGAGCTGTTCCCATGCCGTGAGTGGGTGGTTGTAGGTGTCATCATTTGGAGTGAGAAGTTTGTAAAGGTCAGTGGGTTGGGGTTCGAGATTACTGTAGATGGTGGATATCTTGTTGTGGAAGTAGTCCGGCAAGGTGTGGCAGAGTTCCTGAGAAGCGGAGATTGTGTTCTTGGTGGCTGACGGGCAAGAGCACTCTCTGACAATGCTGAAGAGTTCCTTGCTGTGGTTGGAGCTGGCTTCTATGCGGCCTGCTAGGGAACCTCTTTTTGTGTCTTTCAAGCATTGGTGTTATTTGTTGATGGCTGTCTTGAAGGTGGCTCGGTCTGTGGGATCTTTGCTGGTGCGCTATCTCCTTTACAGCCGTTTGCAGTTGTGTTTCATTGTCCTGAGTTCTGGTGCAGCCAGCAAGTTAGTGGTAATTAAAGTTTTGTTCTTTTTTATGTTTTGCTTTTTCAGGCATGTTACTACTGGCACCATATGAAGTGATATTGGATGTTCCGCCGCCGATTTCCCCCATAAATATGACACTACATTGTAATTCTGTTTGTGGTTTGGAGTGTCCTAAGAACAACATTTCCTCAGATTCCCCTGACTTACAGACGCCTTTGTAATTCTTAACCTGCACAAATTGCCGTATCTTTGTTTTTGATAAAGTGGAGCTAGCAAGCCATTTGATTTCAAGCATGGGAATTAAACGTCAGGGAACATTATGTTGAGCGACTGGGTTGGCATGACCTGCAAATGCTGTGTAGAAGCCTAAAAGAGAAAAACAAGTGTTTCCCACACACTTTTGGCACACATGCAAAGCATTCCTGTGGAAACTGTCTCAGGAATGAAGAGCGAGAGCCTGCAACTCAATCCTATCAGGCACGGAGCTCATTGGTCAGTTTATGAAACAGGAAATAGTATGGACACCTCATTCCTCAGGCCCTCGAAGAGACACACACACTTCTGGTAATTGGGCACTCCAAGGCAGAGGATGTACTATTAAACTTAGTGGACCTATTTTGGGTCTCCTTGCTGTATAAATGGTTTTAAGCTGGTTCCTCTTCAAGTCTAGGAGTGCTTCCCAACTTATGGTCACGTGCACCCACAATATTAGCCTCTCTAGAGATCATCTTGTTTCCTACAGTTCCCTTGTGTTCTTTACCTTCTGCCCTTCTCTTAGTCTCACAAATAAATGGATCCTAAGATCTCTCCCATGCACTTCTATGCCTCCCTTACTCAAGTGTGCAGCATGAATGAAGGTATCTTACCCAGTCTGCTCAAGCCATCCTGGCCAGTTCTCTCTGGAGGTTTTAGAGCTAAAAGAAGCTAGGGTTATTTGGAGTGGAAATTAAGGCCAATATTAGAATTACTTTCTCTCTACACGTTTATTTACCACACCCCAAATTTCTCACCGTTCTCTTTCTACCACCCCTGCACTCCACTCTATCAAAATTCCAGTTCACCAGTTGCAAATAGTTTCTCCTGTATCCCCTAGTAGCAAATGGCTGTTGGAACACACAAATACTCATTAGGGAAAGTCCACTTGAAAATGGTTACATTTTAGAAGTGGTTATTGGTGTCCAATGGTGTCTGTCTCTTGCTGTTGTGCGTTTTAACCACCCGAATTGCACTTTTTCTTGGCTGAACATATATAGCCAGCTATCCAAAAGCCCACATGCTTCAAGCTGAACCAACATAAATAATTTGGAGTCAATGGGAATTTCAGAAAATGTGGGTGGTGGCAGTGTGTGCCAATCCTTAACATGGTCCGTTGTCATGATCTCTGTCTAGACATTGGCCACTGGAAATATGCAGCAAGGGAGCACCAAATTATGCAGCAGGGTTTACTAAATTATGCAGCAAGAAAGGAAAATTATGTGGCATAATTCCTCATGTTTTGTGATAACCTTACCTCATTATTTTGTCATTTTTACTCATGATAACACTATCTGGGCAAAGGTTTCACCACAATCAGTCTGATACCCAAATACAGCAATAAGCAACAGAAAGATGATCAGTCAAACTTTGTGAAGGACCCTCCACTGTGCAGCAACACTTGTTGCCGCATATTTTGTGTTTTTTGATCAATGTGAGCTAGAAACATTTTCTTTTTGTTACAATCAGCAGATTATGCTGCAGATGATGGATTATGTGGAAAATGTGACAGATCAATTATTATGCTGAAAACGCTGCAACTGAAAAATCCCATAATTCCAGTGGCTTAGCCCTGGACAAAAATTCCCTTAACCAGCATGTTGCACTTTAGAAATGTATTTCCATTCCATGCAGTATCCCTTCCATTCAACCTCTTTCTGCCCTTACTCTTGTTTTTCTGGTCTCCGAGCTGTGCCAGTTTTTTAGCTACAGTTGGGTCATAACAATTGCATCACCACTGGACAGCATGAAACGTCTACGTTTCTTATTCCACTTCTTTCCTAGGCACTTCCATAAGCACTGAGGTATGACTCAGACACTCCTGTAGCTTTGTATATGTTGTATGTTTCTATCTTCATGTCCACCACCTCAAAGCTCAAATGCTACGCCAACTTGGTATGTTTTCTATGCACTCTACCACTACTTCAACACATGATCAAGAACCTACAAGGAGATATCTTTTTCACATTAAAGTAAAGTTTTAAACTAATTCACGTTATGTTATTTAATTATCAAAGCCTATACCGTAAATATAATCTGAGCAAAACATCAAATGTATTTACTAGCCTTAATCAAATTTTTATTCTGATCTTAAAACCATCCCTTAATTCAAATGAAATGGATTTACATTAAATAATTATCAATAAACTAACCTTAATACTAACCTTAACCCATACTTAATATTTATTAACATTAGTAATTCATAACCTAAATCTAATACTCACTTTTACCATTAGTTCACTGAAATCTAATTTAAATAAATAAAAAGAAATCCTTGATTAACCCCAATGCTAATCTTAACCATCTAATAATTACAAATGAAATAATAAATAAAATGAATAAATTATCTTAGCCATTAATTAATTTACATTAACGTTTATCAGATGAGATTACATTACATTTGAATGATAACAATTTTTATCTTAAATATTATTAAATGAAGTCCTACATCATTAATTAAATGATAGTACATCAAAGTTAAAATGACTTACTTATATGCACAAAAGAGCCCTAACTAGAGAGAAACCTATCTGTGCTTTTGGAACATCTAAGGTAGATGCCGGCATTAAGCTGACAATGTCAACTTAAACATGGTAATACATTACATTACATGACATTACCATTTCATTACAGTGAGTTTGGGGTTGGAATCACTGAGGTTAGGAAGTTAGCGCTCCTCACTGAAAATGTTTGTATTCACTGGTTGTCCTGTGCCAAGGTACTGGGGCGAAACTTGTCAATAAGGAGACGCAGGGGGGCCATGTGGTGCGTAGACTATAAAGGAAATGTTTATTTTCTTCTGATAACATATACATGACATTAATGCAGTGTAAAGTGTTGTCAGATACCAGGGCTCAGGGAGTACTTTCATATGAGAATCTGGTATGTGACTAGACCTTGAAAACCAAAAGCCAGGACATTCCACAAACATAAAAGAAAGACTGCAATGCTGCAGACACAGAAAATGAGGGAATAAGGGGGGGCGTCAAATGCAAAGTTTACATATGGCAAAATCTGTGTTAATTAAATTTCTTTATGCTAGAGAATGCTCACTAATCCTGCAGTAGTACACATCAAATCTGGCCTCCATCTGTAGTCAGGCGACTCTCTGAAATCAAAGATATGTGGTAAATGAAATTAAATTTGCTACGACAGAGGGTGAACAACCGGGACTCCGTCTGCAAATCTAGTTCATCTGGTCGCCCTATAGGTACCAGACGGGGGCGCATAATGTGCATGCATGCACCTCAGCCATGCCCCTGCTATCTGGTGTAACCAAACCACCAGCTTGTAATGCAGTGGGATATGTCGGCGAGCCTAGGCAGGCACAAATCTGGTTACGGTAGAGGTCTGGCTCCGGCTTTGCTCTGCAGCCCGATGAAAGAACAAACCAAAAATGAGTCAGGACACAGCTCTCTCCCATCTGTTATACACTCAGTTTAAGAAACAAAACAAGCAGTGTAGTGAATAATGATTGACAGGTGACATAACACAGTATGAAGAGGGATACAATTTAAATTGTGTGCATTTACTACTTATACATCAGGTTAAGTGGAGTATTGGAAAGTGAAAATATATCTCACACACATGAGGATGTATCACATGAAATGAGCACCGGAAATGCTTAATTAAGACCCGATCTTGCCACAGTTTTGAGCCCTGGTGTCTTAAATAGTTAAAGAGATGGAGCAGTGCTTTAATACCACCTTTGACAGTAGTAAATAATTGCTCATCATGGAAACTTTAAAAGCATTTGCTACTATTGGCTGGAGATATGGCAGTATTTGTTGAGATATCTAAAGTGAAGAACAGAAAACAACACAATAACATACACAATGCAACATAACAAAACACAGCACAACAAAAAGTCAGACACAGTACAACACAACAATATCAGATTGCACTAATGCAGATCAAAAATACAGATCAAAATAAAAAAACATCATGAGCACAACATAATGCCTCACAACAAATATGCACTAACATTTTTGTCACACATTACAACTAAGGACATGAATTAGGGCCAGTCAAAAATGGTGTGTTATATGGCTCATGCCTCTTCCAATGGCTGGGCTCGTGCAGTGTCTCCTAGGGTGATGACCAGCCAATGGCTCGGCTCTGGCCGGCTATCTCCATGAATTTGGTATCTTGCACACCTCCATACACTGGTGGGGCTGGCGGAATTGCTATTCACATTGTGAGCTGTTCAAACAACACTCATGTGTAGTTGCTGTAAGCATGCTTCCTTTATACTGTTTCCTCTGTACCTGCCCTGGAGTAGCCTGCTTGCTGAGTAGCTGGGGCACACGCTCGGCTCTAGGCCACCCTTAGGCAATCTCAAGGTGGCACAGCAATAACCAAGAAATATGAAAGATGTGTTGGATGCGGCATCTGGCATTTAGAGATGCAGGTGGGACATACAATCCTTACAATTGCTCGTCCATGCAACATGCATATGGGAGTGCAGAAAGTTAGCATCTTTTTGTTACAGAGAGGATGTGGCCTAACGGCTAGGGCGGTCAATCTCAAATGTGGGGAACCGGGTTTGAGTCTCGGCAATGTCACTCAACATCCTGTGATTCTGGGCAAATCACTTAATCTCCCTGTGCCTAACAAAAATGAACGTGTCCTTGTGTAACGTAACTGGTGCTCATGTAAAGCGCTCTGATACCTTCGGGTCAAGTTTGCGCTATATAAAACTCCCAGAAAAAAGTAGACTCAAACAAAAAAGACTAAACACTCACAGAGAAAAGAGATGAGGACAGGATGTGGTTACTGGCCTCACTGACTGATTGATGGGGACTCAACAGTCATGGTTTAACATCGCCCTGCAACTATCAACTTTGCAATATAAACTTTCACTGTATCATCAAGGTGAGTAGATACAGAGTTAGAATAGTAAATCTGCACTTATTTATACACTTACCTTGACAAGATGATATAGTCAATATTGTGGAATCGCTAATCGTGCAGACCAGTATATTTGTAATTGATATTGAGACTAACAGACATCTTTGGAGTGTTAACTATTAAAAGTCAATATATTACCAAAATTGAGAGTCTTATTCATGACTGTAACATATAAAAAAAATGTGAATTTATATTGAGACTAACCACCATCTTGGGAGTGTTTACCAGTTAAAAAATAATATATTACCAAAATTGAGTTTCCTATTCAAAGCTGTAACATATAAACAATCTGGTGAAATATTTACAAAAACTTTATCAAAGTCCCAACAATGTTTATACTTTTGTTTCTGGCTAAATTCATGCCTAAAATAAGTGGGGGAAATTAATAAAGCCAAAGTTCAATTGGGAAACAATTCTATGTAAAAATGTAGATGGTGACTACCTTACTTAAGTTATATTATACATTAATGTATATTATCACAAATATCTGAGTTTGGATCCCGTCAAAACCAACAATAAATATTATATGCTCAATTTATGGTTGTGCAATCTACTACAAGAGATGTAGAGTCTTAGAATGTGCACACCACTTTTTGTTTTAATTTTCAACGTGTGCATCAAATGATAGAAAACAATATTTATCTATTAAAGTACATGAGGACTGGGAAATGCACACTTACTATAATGTATTGCCATTGTGTCTAACGTGGAGCTGAAATGTTTTGTTAGAGGACATAGCAATAGATAACTTACCTCTATTTCAGACAGTTACTGGAATTGGTTCAAACAGAATAGAATACATTTCATGCATTAAGAGATATTTAAGAAATGCATTGAACTGTGCAATACAGCATTCCAAAAAATGGACACAAAATAACACCCATGAGTGAAATATAAAATAATAGAAATAGATTTGTTAAGAATCTTGTTCAACCATAACGTAAATTTAAAGATATTCACAGACCTAACTATGGCATTATTCTTGGCAAGTGGCTATTGAGATGGTCCGTATGATTAATGTGGACTACTGGGGAACTTTCTGATAAGCTTTACATACGTAGTATAATTCTGGCTAAGTCGCATCTTTTTCCACATAATGCAGTGTATAAACAACACAATATTTGAACGTACATGGATGTTCAAATTTTGAAATATTTCCAAAGGTTATAAGTGCTATAAAGGCAGTACTGTGATTTTCGTTTATGTGGACGATTCCAAATCGATTTATTTGGTACACAATATTTGAGCAGAGATCTGAATTAATCATGTAGGTTCGGGACCCGAATATATGGATGATTATTCTATTTCTCAAAAGACAATATCTAATTATTGGCTTCACCAAGGCCTTCCTACCTTCTGTGAAGGACAAATGGGGGAATTTAGGTTTTGTTTTATAAAATTGAAGCAGAAATGTACTTTGGAATGATACGATGTTCAGCATGTTACTTAAATTAGGAAATTTGTTCAAAACAAACTTTGATTTTAGTGATGATGTGCTCTTTTATTCACATCACTTCTCTTCTGATGGGCAAACTGATTAGAACTTATCCTGTGTTGTATTCAAGAATCCTACCTACAATATGCTTGCACAATAAGAGTGGTAAAAATAAATAAAAAGAGACATCTTACAGAAAACTGAAATTATTTGTTATTTGTTTAGCCAGACGACAGCCCAGCATTTGTACTGTCAGTATAAGATTCCCAATAAAGCATGTCAACCAGTTACAACAAAGTCCAGGACTCTGAGACCTCAATTCGAGTCACATTCGCTGTACCCAGTAAGCACCTTAACTGAGACACTTAGGCAATTTTGGTAGCGCTGCAAATTCCTCATTTTTACACCAGTGCCTAAATGATCCATTAGTCTTTCAGAATTCCTATTTTCTTCACTCAATTGAGTTTATACCCATAGAAAACCAGATGAAGGAAAATAGCTACTATCTGACTATTTAAAAAAGAACACAGAAATAAATGCATTTTTCTTTTCACTGACCAGTTTTTAGAACATAGTGCTTTTTGATGTTGTGCTACATTTACCTCGGTGTATGTGAAAATTACAACTGTGGGTGTGGTGCAGCGGCCAGGGCAGCTGACTTCGGAGCACAGGGTTCACGGTTCGATCCCCGGCTCCGGCGGCAGCTCAGCTCAGCACCATGTGACTCTGGGCAATAGCTCACTTAATTTCCACTACAGCCCCCAGCGCCTTGAGACCCGTAAGGGTGAGTAGCTGCGCTATATAAAAACGGACTTACATTTACTAAGACAGCTAATGAACCCGCATACGTTTGATCTCCACAAAAGGCATTGTTGTAATGTATTGTTTGCAATGTATTTATTACTTACAAAGCACAATAGTGAAATATTACAATGCAGCTTTACAGCACCCTCACGAAGAGCACGAAATATAGTCACATAAAAACAGTTTTTACTACATTCAAAATTAACAAGTAGAGATGCAACATTTTCCCCAAAAATGCCTACATCCTAACCACCTAAACCCACTTTGCCCAGGCACATTTCCATCATGGCTTAGGTCAGACACTTACTCCTGTCAAGATTAGAAGCACATCTGCATCTGAGTTGTGAATCAGACAGAAACACAAACAAAATTAGTGGTGGTGTACAGAATGTGGCTTGTCCACATATGAAAACATCTTCAACGAAGACAAAAAATATATAACTGTAGGTGCACCAATTTGAGGTATTTATGGATACCTAAAGGTACCCCGGAAACATTTACTTTTATGAATTTCACACAATTTTTTTTTTTAATGCCATACACAGTGTGATTTTTTTTTTTAAACTCCCTACTTTCAGAAATGTATATATTTTTAATCAGCAGATATTATTAATTAACATCCATAATATTCACTTATTCTTATTATTGCCTCATGTTTTGCGATCACGAAGTCAGTTATTCAGATTGTTTCTCAGACACTTCAGAACTGCTGGATACAACTGAGAGTAAACATTGTGAGGTGACAAAGCATTAGCTGAAAGTGAACCACCTAACCAGAGAATAAATATTAGTGGGGACAGTTGGAAAATTATTAATGTTGAATATACATGTTACTTACCTGGTGAAAGAACAAGTTACCTGCTGTTGAGAAAAAACATAAAAATATTGCTTTGGAGTTGGTGTTGTCATGCAAGCATTAAAATATTATGGACACTACCAGACTAAGTAAACATTCACTTTCCTTGTATTGCAGATAGTGCCATGTTTGAAAGTTACACAGAGGGAGAAATCCGAGAACTTGTATCTACACTTGTGGAGCGCTACAGAGAGGCGATGAACTCCGGAGAGGAGGAGCTACCTTCTTTCCCGAAAGGCGTGAACAGGATGAAACGAGCTCGGGCGCGGCACAAACCTTGCACCCTGAAGGAACTTGAGGTTAGCGTCAGCGAACTAGGACTGGGTTATGAATCGGACGAGACCGTCCTATTTCGATACTGTGCAGGCACCTGTGACGCTGCACTCAGGAACTATGATCTATCTCTTAAAAACATGAGGAGCAAAAAGAAAATTAAGAAGGATAAAGTTAGGGCCAGGCCCTGCTGCAGGCCACTTGCGTATGATGATGACGTTTCGTTCTTGGATGTTCACAACCGATACTACACCGTCAAAGAAGTATCAGCCAAAGAGTGTGGGTGTGTATAAGGAGGAAAGTCACTCTTGAATAAGGCAACAAGGGATTCAAAACCTAAAGCGATGGCTGGGAAGGATGAGCTGCTAAGCATAAGGGCCAGTCGCCAGAACTAATGCCATGACTGGGCTGCTCATGGACACAGAAAGTGGACATGTTGTTTGTGTCTTGATGCCCAGTAAAGAATGGCTACAGTATCAAGTCTACCTCAGTTTTGTAGTTGGACATAAGGGGCAACCACAGAACATGTGTTTGGTTGCATGTGTTTATGGCATGTACACGACAGGATATTGAGGAGTATTTCAGGACTTCGGCCTAGGCCTCCACATATTTCCCACTAACACACCTCAGAGAGCTGAAGGAGGTCGGGAACAGAATCCCACGTGAAGTCATAGACGGAGGAAACATTTTTAATTTCATCTGTGAAACTTTCAACTACCGGATCCCTAAAACACAGTATCCCAAAAATATTTGGACCAAATAATCTTTAAAAATAGTTTTTTGTGGTCCCTCATTTCCAACTATTTTATTTAAAATGGTGCCCATGGTTCCTACTCCAGTGAAATGTCCATGCCAGATAAGACTATGATTATCAGCAGTTGCATAAGGTCCAAGCCCATTTCCATGGCAAAAGCCACAGTCGAGATAAAATGCACGGGATTTGAAGTGGTTCAGACATAATGAGATCTAAGGCATTTGTTGTGACTTCCAACTGCATGTAGAAATACACTTTTATTCCGCCTAGATGTGGAAATGCAAGAAATACTCAGTTTTATCTAAAGACCATATGATACCATTATTTTATTGAATAAGTATATAGGCATTATTTGTAAATGTACAGGATTATATATATATGTATAAATATATGTATATGTATAAATATTGGTGGAGATTTGCAAATATATACGATATCATGACTTCCCTGGCATTAGTATCATTTTTAGAAAAGGCTCCAATAATTCCTACTGAAATAGATCCCCCTATGTTTCTGTTCTCTAGCATGAGTGCTCTTCAAAACTAAATTAATTGAACAAATGCTGCCATGAAGGCTTACAATGAGCACCTACAGAGGTCTATAATTGGAACCTCCGGCTATGAAATTATTCCTGACCATCAGACTATATAACAAGGGCAAGCAAGTGTTTCCTTTTTATTATTTATTATGTGATTGTTATAACGGATCCTGTGCGGTTTAATCAATCGTTATGAAACTAGAAGTAATTAAAGTAATGAGTGAAATTTGATACACCTTGAAAAATTTAATGTGATAAGTAAATCAAAATTAACTCAAGGCAGAATGATTAATGTGCTTTAGAGAATGAATGAATGCTATGCAACTCTGAAAATCAGCTGTCGGATAGTTAAAAGGGGAGATAACAAAAACTGTCTATGATATCACAAAATATACTTCCAGCTGTGAGCTATGGCCACTGTTTCATGGAACTTACTGCTAGAAATACAAATAAAATATTTATTTAAGCCTTATTATTCATGCATCTTAGAAGAAAAATACTGTTTAAGTAAATATTGATGTGTCGCTTTAGTAATTTTCAAGTAGCAGTGGCTTTCAGATACCAGCGAGATGCCTATTATGGGCTTATGTCATTTTATCTCAATACATTTCAGACTAATGCCATTTCTGGGAAACATTTTTGTTTGAAATTAATTTCAAAGGAACCATCAGATTTCTATTTGGTTGAAATAATTTTCATTGAAAAATTGTATTAGATTTTTTATTTTTTTTCCAAGTTCTTCTAAAATATTTTCATAAATACAAACAAATTTAATGCTGTTCTAAACTGCAAACCTATCTTAACATCCGATTCTAGCATGAATCTTAACCCTAATAAAATTCTTATAACACCCAAACGTTGGACCTGATTTAGAGTATGGTGTAGCTGAAACTCCGTCACAACATAAAAGATATCCCGTCTGCCTCATTTAAGTGCCATGGGATATAATACACTTGTAATATGGAGGACGGGATTTCCCTCACATTTATCTCAGAGAATCCCGTCCGTCAAACTCTTAATCAGGCCCTTTGTTTCATATAAAAATCTTAATGTCAATATGAAACCCTAACCTTCCTAAACTTTATCGAAGTCTTGTTCTTACCGAAACACTAACCCTCACAGTGACTCTTACATATCACTAAACCTTAATCAAATCATTTCCCTAACCAAGCCTTACCATTACAATGTTTGTGTCTTTATCACCCTAATTTACAAAATCTGTGTTTATATAATTTGTCATTTTTTGATTTTGAGTTTCAATTAAATAGTTTTTTACTTTTTATAAGAAGCCGTTTTCGTTTGAGGCTGAATTACCAATGTTCAGTTGTACCCTCAAAGAAGAGTTACACATAGAGTCAAAATATGTTTCCATTGTACGCAGTGAATTTTGAAGAAATACTAAACAAAATCATAATTGACAAATCTACAGTACTTTTGTGGCACCTTTAAGGAAACCTCTGTGTCTGCATGCGAACAAAAGAAGTTGTAAATCCAACAACATGTTATCACTTCAGACCCAAACTGTTCATTTATGAAAGGCTTAGGCATCCGAACAACAAACACTTCCTACACAACAGAAGCATTAAATCAGGAAGTAAATGTCATTGGGTCAACAAAGTAAATACATCGAATAACACACACTGAGTTTGAAGCTGAGCTGCATGCCACATCTGCAGTATAACAAAAGAACTACTTAATTGTCCATCATTAAAACCTAATCAAACACTTGGGACAAAGTAACTATCCTTGAAATGCAATGGTTGTGGTGGACAGTCATTCCAAGCCATGGCACACCATGAAAAACACATACCTGCCAACTCACACGGTGCCACCGTGTGACACACGATATCGGCTTCCATCTCACGGTGTCCCGGTGAGGAGCCGATATCACACGGTGGCAGGGAAAATGAACTGAAAACCACTATAAACTGTGGTTTTCCAGCTTGTTTTCCGAGGCTTTGAATTGACGTCATCCATAATGGGGTGTGAAAACACCCCAGGACTTCGGCACCAGCCTCAGCAAGCTTTTTTTTGGGAGGAGGGTGCTTGGGGACGGTGTGGGGTTCAAAAGTGCATTGTAGGTACTTCTCGGCATGAGGCCCCGCCCCCTTTAAGGCCCCGCCCCCTCCCCACACTATGAGATTGTTCTTCAAGTTGTCAGGTATGAAAGAAAACACATTAAAGCTAATAGGTGAAGTGGGCTGACATATAACCCACTCGCTTTCACTATACTGCTTATTGTAGTTTACGAGATTACAACATAGCTAAAGCTGACTGCAGCCAGACCTAACAGAAAGGTGGGCACTTTCCTGATGAGGAGTGTTTTGCAGTCCTCCCACAAATGACACTACGTCATGGGGACATTCCTGCCACACGTTATCCATAGGTACTGACCCCTTAAAGATTAAGCATCTTAGAGGCCGGCTCCCAGTTCATTCCACTGTTTAACTTGTCAAAAGAGGCACTATAATCTTTTCTACCAAACATTTGATTGACTTTAAAAACAAGAGGCCAGGAACATGAGAAAAAATACGAATTACTGCTTCCACGCATGAAAACAAAAAAGGGGCTACTGTCTTGCCGACGTCTGCAGGCATGAACTAGCCGGAAGGCAGGAGACGTGACCCCTGACGTTCAAGGTCACGGCTCACGCATTAGAGGAGAAACACTAGACCGGCAGCTTTCTGGGTTGACCTGTGGTCGAGGTCAGGGTGGTTATGTTGGCTCCAGACCTTGCTCTTGGCTGAGGGTGGCTGAACAGGAACTGCCGGGGCTTATAAAGCTCACAGCGGTTTGGTCTTCCTCTGCAGCTACAGAAGTAGCCACGGTTCACTTGTCGAAATCTTTATCCTCGACTCATAAAAGAAACCAGATGTAGGGGAAAGCGAGGAGATTTGAAAGAGAGTGTTTAGCCAGGACTGTTTTTTAAAGCTTCTCCTGTATTCTACTTAGAAATCCTAAGAAATAAAACGCACCGAGCATTTCACAATGATTCAGACCTTTGAACAGCAGAAATTCTCTGCAGTAAGTGCTTTAAGCACCTGAGCAACACTGCCCGAATTCACTTACAACTTTGCCTAACCCCTCCTCCCCGCCCCCTCCATCGCTTTACTACTGTATTTCTCCATTTCAATTAATTTTAGCATCCGTACTTGAAGATGGAATGCAGATGTACTCAAGGCCATAGGCTTCGCCCATCAGTGGCTTTGGCCTTCCTGACTCCACACTTTTTGTGTCCCTACACCCCCTCCAATGTAGGTGTTCCCACAGCAGTGCTTTAAATGGAAAGGTACTGTCTGGTACTGTGTACCTGCACTGACACTTCTCAGCACTCCTGCAATCAGTGCTTTAAATGGGAAAAAATAAGTGCAGGTACTGCATTAAAAGGAGCTAGAGGTGTGTCAAGTGGGCGGGGCTAGGGGCGGGGCTAAGGGCACGACCTGATGATACATAATATGATATATAACAGTAAATACAAGCATAAATAATTCAATCACTTCAAAAGTGCAAAAGTATTTCCGTATACATACATATATTTATAAACGATAATGAAAGTTAAGAAATACAGCAGATTTTGAACTCTGCACTCATTTGTATTAAAATGCCATTTTTAAGCCCCGATTTCAGAACTGAACAAATATCTGGTACTTTTAACTGGGAAAAAAGTGCCAATCCTAACTTTAGCTGTCACCTCACCTTTTACATCCCTCCCTCCCCTTCCTTCTATGTTCAGCATCCCCCCTCCCCCGCCAGATCCCTTGCTAGTTGTCACGGGAGGTTATTTCTGGAGGGCTGCAACGTTCCCTGCTATGCATTGCTCTTTGGGCAGGGCTCCTTTCACACCTATGGATCCCTCGCTGTTATGTAAATGCAGCTTTTAGTTGATGGGGCACACAAAGGGAAGCAGCTCCTGCGTTGTAAAAACAAACATGAAAAGAAAAGGTCGATGATTATGTTGAACTGCCACTCGCTTAAGTGTGACCAGTGCAGCACCAGCCCAGGCTATTTCATGCACCTGGCGGAGAGGGAGCTAGGGGGGGGGGGCTTAAGCATTTGTAGCTGAATGATCATTACACGCTTAATCAACAGTGCAAGGTCTGGCTAGACCCTTCTCTGTTAATCACAGCATGTGACGCAAGCCCTCTCAAACCCCTGCAGTGTGAGGAATTGCAAAGGGCGCCTCTGGACTTTACCAGCGTCACTGCAAAAGTCGGCTTCATGGCTCAGTGCGATTGTGAGATCCGGAAGCAGAGCGGCATCTGTCCTGCGTTGTAGGGGATATGGAACCTGAGCCTGCCCTGCCACTAATCACGGTACCGGTACTCTCCCTGACAAAAGAAAAGTGCCGGCACTGAGGGCTAGAAAATTTGGAAGTGCCGGTACTCAGTACCGGTGAGTACCGGCCCATTTAAAGCACTGCCTGCAATACATTTAATGGGAGCGTACTGGCACTTCTTGGTAGCAAACAGGTACTCTGAATAGTGAGTACCTGCACTTCCTTATTTCCATTTAAAACACGGTCTCAGCTAGAGTACATCTTTTCCCAGGGGCGGCTCCTCCGCAGTGCGAGAAGCCAAAACATAAAATGGTAATAACTTTAAGTTATTACCATTTTATGTTTGCTTTGCGAGCGGGTGGGCGGGGCTGCTCTGCTCTCTGAGCAGGGCAGGGCAGGAGTGGTTTGCCCACTCCTGAGTGTGCAGAGACTGTTTGGTCGGCCCTCTCGGGCCGCCCAATCCAGTCATGCGCACTCTGCCTTTCTCCATGCAGACTGCAATCAGCCTGCATGGAGAACATACCCACCCCACTAGCCCCTGGCTGGGCGCTGTCTCGACCAATCAAAACGCTGCATGCAGCATTGTGATTGGCTTAGGGGAGGGAGCCTGGCTGCCTGCTTCCTGTTGGAGACAGGAGAGCAGGAGGAGAGATGACGCGGGACCCGGTGGAAAGGTACGTTTAAAAAAATAATAATTATGACCCCCCCCCCCTACCCGCGCGAAGGTGCCCCTTCCTGCACAAAAACAATCCTGCTTACAACGCAGGCACCCTTGCACCATGGTGCAAGGGTGCCTGCGTTCGCACTAGGCAGCCAAAAGTGGGCCAGCACAGGGGAAAAGGCAGGAATGCGCCGTATTGAATTAAATCTGCTCATTCCGGGCTTGACTTGCTGCACTGGACTACATGACTTGGCCATAAATATGGCCCTGGGTCCTTTACCGTTTAATTTCCCAAATTCTGGTGATAAAACCACTGATATTTACCGCCTCCTATGAGCAGGCAGAAGGTGTCAGCAGGAGGGTCAACGGAGGGTGAATGAGAAGGCAGTTCAGGGAAGTCTTGTGCCTGTCAGAATGAAGCACTTTCTGATTCCCCCGGTGCTGCTGCAGGGGTCAGGTGAAGGCCGGCGTGGTGCTGCCCACAGTCCAGCAGGCGCACTACCTAAAATGTCCATTGTTCCTGAGCCCAATATTCACAGGTCTCAGGTTCGCAGATCCAATAATTTTGGGCTCAGAGATTCACTTCCATTTCCGGGTTATCGCTCCAGGTGAAATTCCACCACTCGTAAAGGGGGACTGAGCCACCAGACAGGAACTTCTAGCTGACCTTGACTTCACCGGTCTCCTGCTATTCGTCGGTCTGCTTTGAAGGTAGCTTGTCTTTAATCTGTACCACTTCTTTTGCTTCTGGACACAGGATTTTTTTGCAGGGCATCTTGCTCTAATTATCCTGCATTTATGTGATCACAGATTAAAACCCACTCCTGGAATGTTTTACGCATTTCTTCTCAGAATGTGCTATTGCTTTTCCTGTGTGGGTTTTGCTTTCAAGGGCTAATGTGTCGATTTACACAACTATGCATTACCCTGATTGACTGCAGTGCCCCTCTGCAATTAGATGTACAGCATGTGGCAGCCATTTTGTTGGTTTCATGTTTATTGTTCCAAAGACTGATGATTTGGATGTCTTTATGACTTTGAAAGTTTATGACTTGTGCTACCTGTATCCCTAATTCCCCTCTTAGGGACCACCTACCCTCAGTGGGCAAGACACCTCAATATCTGGTGGATTTGTACAGAAAGGCACTTTTGCGACAACTTGAGAATGGTAAAATAGTTACACCTTTGAGTATTTTCCATATCTACAATACGCATAGACTTCCCAAATACTCGTGGAATTCTTTCTGCATTCCACAAAAAGTTTTACATTTACTCAAAATGCAGAAGTAAATCTACTGGAGTAAATGTTTGACTTTTGTCTAGTACTTTAATGAATAAGATTTACATTCAGTGGTTTCTCTTGGATGAAAAAATTTAGCACTCAAAATATAAAAGAACCTAGATTTGTTACCCGCATAGTAAGAGATGTAGCATTGATTTTTAATGTTTCTACCTGCTTGTGATAGTTTATGTTCTTTTTTTCTGCTTCACTTCTATGTAAGCTCGCCGCACCTTGAGCGAGTAGGCAGGCCTGTGAGGATCAGCATGACCAAAGCGAAATCCAATATACTCCAAAGCTATGGCTTGGATTCCGTGACCAAATCGTTTAATGTAAAGCTGACGCGGCTAATGCACTGCGGAAGCCACTAGGTAACTTAAGCAGGACCCCCAGCAATACTTTGCAACCTTCTCTCTGGCACCGTGCAAATTTGGGAAGTCAATTGTTATGCAACTTTGAGATATTTTTTTTAATTAATTTAAGCTTTAGAAGCTGCACAGTGTTGAAGCATTTCCTTGACAGAGCACCTCTATCTGTTACCGGTTACTTTGTTACCCATGCCGTGTAGTGACCTATGAATCTCTGGATGGTCCCAGCTCATCTCCACCACAATTTCCGATTTGTAAATACGATGCCCTAGAGCTTTCTAATACACATTGGGCATGATTCACAAAGTTAAAATTACACTTTGTAGTACGTTTACTCCTGTTTTGGTATTCACAAACTACAAGTGTAATTTTACTACTAGTAAGTCTCTGCCATGAGTGTAGTATCCACAGTCATAAAATTGCTACTCATTATAAATTGTATTTATATAGCACTTACTAACCCTGACAAGGCATTGAAACACTTTTCGGTGAGTAGCACCCTACTCCAAAACCCAAGATTAGAGTTTTTTAGTTAGTAGATTAGTAAAAAAAAGGGTGTTTTTCTTCTTAGGAAGTAGTGGTGGAAATTGCGTTAAGTAATTGTTCATTGAGATTTCATGCCTTAAGTGTATAGTTTTCAAGGGATAGATTGGTTTTGTGAATTAGCAGAAGTAAAACTACACTATGAGTATGTGAATACCAAAACAGTAGTGAATTTACTACAAAGTGTAAGTGTACCTTTGTGACTCAGGCTGATAGTGTTCCCCCATTTGGACTCCTAAATGTATCAATTCCTGATTACTGCTGCCGCAGAAGTCCTCTGCATTTTTAAATTAAATTCAGAAGTGAAAAATTACAACTTAGACACTTTTCTTTGCTTCTGCAACATTACTTCACTTCCCATGTTTCCCGCGCCTTAGGATCTAAAGTGCACCTCACTGAGGAGTCCCAACCAGGCTGAAAACAATGAGAGGCTGCTTGTTTTTCATTCAGAGGAAAGATGTTCTGGCTGGTTGGCCTGAACTGCTCCTTTTGGAGTAGGACTAAGACTGATTTGCATACGGTTCCCCCCACCTGGAGTGACGTAGTAGGCAAAATTTGAAGGTCTAAGGTGCAGTCTTAGCGGTTCATAGGGCTGATGTTTTTGCAGGTACTTCACCAATCATCTTTAGCTATTTTTAAATGTGATGCCATGAGTAAGACGGACATGCCAAGATGTGGGTCGCCCACTCGCTGGGCGATAGGTTCCGTGCTCCACCCCCTGATGAGGCCTAAAGTGGTTGAAACCTATCAGGAGATCCAAGCAGAGATGGCCATATGGGCTTGGCTAGACTATTCCTATTGGAGGAGGACCTAAACCAATTTGCATAATGGTTTGCTCCCTGTCAGGTGTAGCATAGTGGGAAAACCAAGGATGAATTGGAATGCAGGCTTGAGTGATTACCAGTGCCTGAGACGTTTGCAAGCGTTCTACCCCGTCAACAAGGCTGGAACCATTCTGAGGTTGATTGTGTTCTAATTCGGAGTGGAACTATTCCCTTTTGAGCGGGCCCAAGAGTGATTTGAATATGGTTGTACCCTGTCCTGGGGAGAAGTGATCCAATGAGTGATGGACTGGAATGCGTCCTAGAGGGACGTCCAATGGATTGTACTTTTATTGTGAGCTCAAGCTACTGCTCTGTATTAAACAGCCAGGAAAGTCATAGTATATCTCTGCAAGGGTTGCACCTCTGTGAACACATCAAGCAGACATGTTCACAGAGGGCCTCCCCTGTAATGATTTGAGACCATAACACATGGCTCTAAGGTCAGTAGTGTCATGTCACCAGACACAGTCCGGAAAAGTTCCAGAAGACGTCAGACTTGGAGAAGGTGGAGAACAGGCCAATGGAAAAAACATACCTGAATCGTAAGAGAAAAGCTTCCAAAGTCAGGCACATTAGTTGCACTGCACCAGCAGCAGTAGGCACAGCCCTAGCAATAGCACTTCCAGGTCGGAAGAGGCAGAAATGGTAGAAAGACTGCCATGTGAATAAGCACACTGTCTGGTAACCGCGGCTGTTAGGACTACTATGCTTATTCTTTAGTATGCACTCTGTCTAATCATTCCCTCACCTTTGTTGTTTTTCTCCTCCCCATTTCCTTCGGTTCTTTAGCCCTTTTTCTTCATGGGACGTACAAATATCTTATGTTTGTTAGTTTTGTCTCCCTACTCTCCGGCTCACTTCCCCCTGTGGTAAGCAGGTCCCCAGGTACATTTGGTAGCCATATACAGTATTCCTTCGAGCAACACCGGATGAAGCCTATGAAATCTCTTTTCATATCCCTTTTCTGTGTTTTCCTTCCCTGATTTGTGCTGTCTCTCCCTAATTTGCACACCCCTTGAACCTTGGTCAAAGTCTCCGTGCCATAAATGTCCATTCTGGGTTTTCCAACAACTTGCAGGAGTGTTTCTGTCTCTCTTCTTCTCCTTACCCCCTTTTTTACCTTACATTCTGGATCTTATCATAGACCTAAGAGATAGCCACAGGGGGTTTGCATATCCATAGGGGGAAGAGGAGAGATTGGCCTCAACATCCTCAATGCTCTCAGATCCTGGGCCATGACAAGGGATGGCACACATAATTCATCCCCTTTTTGAAAGTGACTATTGTAGCCTCATATGGACTGGCACTGATGATAGCAAGTGGTAACGGTGGAAGTGACAGGCACTTCTTCACTACCGTTTTCAGAAAAGAGATGTCTAATGGCCTATACTAGTGAAATGTCTGCCAGTCCCCAAAACTGGGTTCCTCATTTCATCAGTGTGAGACACGGATGGAGAGTGAAGATTTACTCAAGGTAGGTGGTGGCTTGAACATCCAAGTAATGGAACTACCTTCTCAACACATCCAAGCCTCCTCCTCACCTCTAGAGTTCCACAAGCAGCTGAAGACCTGGCACTTCATATAAGCACCTTGGGGACCACACACCTTCACACCTGCCCAAGTGCCTGGATCCCCTCTTGGGAGATTAGTGCGCTATACAAATCAATATAACATAACATAACAGCATGGTATATATGTGTTGTGCTTCACTAGATGAGAAGGGAAGTGCATTACAGATTGCCTATGTTTGGATGAATAAAAAAATAAAGGATGGAATTGACCCCGCTTAGAGTCTTTTCTGGATTTAGGGATTCCTGGGAGCAGTCCACAATCTGGCTTTTGAAGTGGGTCAGACTCTTGTTCCCTTGGGGTCTGGGAAGTGATGCCCCTGTCTAGTGCAAAGGCTTCAATTGCCCCTTCCAGCAGGCAGGCATTTGTAGTAGAAAGTGATAATTCCTCTCTCTTCTTTGTGCCTTTAGTTTTCCGCGAGCTAGCAGGGTACACACAACCACACCAAACCCTTCCTGATGATCATAGAGATGGAAGGACTATGTTTCGAAGGGCCTGTGTCAAACTCTCCAAGACCTCGAAAACGAGATGTAAAGCAAAACAGAGCGGGTTGGTGTCCAGAATTCACACCTGAGTCTGCCAACTAAAGATAAATGCAGGATAGAAACCCAAAGTCAGGGTTCCAGTGATTATTCGCAGACTGGTGTCCAGTCTTCACTCAGCAGAGTGGGAACGAAGATTTCTGAGTTCTAGAGCTGGTCTTTTTGACAGCCAGTTCTCCTGCCAGGTAGGGAACACAACCCGTTTGGCCCGACCCAGCTTGCAAAAAGCGCTGGTTGGAAGAAGCTTTATGGAAAGGACCAATCACTGAGGAGAAGGAATTATTTGAAGTATCGCTACCTGGAGGGGCTGCGTAGAAGATTGGGGATCGTGAAGTCTTTTATGGCCCCAAAGGTTAATAGCAGAACAGCCCCACTGTCAGAGGACTGGACGCATTTGCTGGCCCAATCCTTCCACGCTAAAATAGAGACGATCCAGCAGTCCTTCTCGGCATCATCTAAAGATAACACAGTAGGGCCTGGGTTAGTGGAGGATGAAACAGGGTCCTCTCTATCAGGGATTCCCCCACAAGGCCCTCAGTTATTTCACTTTCCGGCCATTGGAATGGAGGACTCATTGTCCTACCTTATGAACCTGAAATCAGGCTCACCAGTGGACGCTTGTCCCGCAAAGCTGTTTCCGGCTCTGACTCCCACCATTAATCAGCATATTAACGAGGTTTTGAACTCCTCACTGGCTGCGGGTGTGGTACCGCCTCTTTGGAAACAGGCAAAAATCCTGCCCCTTCTAAAAAAAAATGGGCGCCGACCCACTTATACCCACCAACTACAGGCCTATCTCCCTCCTTCCAGCCTTTTCGAAAGTGCTGGAGAAGCACGTAAATAAAACAATCATGGAGTTCGCTGAAAAACACAATCTTTTGCATCCTACTCAGTCAGGCTTCAGGGCTGATTATAGTACGGAAACGGCTCTGCTGGAGGTGACAGAACATATAAAGGAGAAGCTTGACCAGGGGGGTAGAGCAATCCTCATACTGTTGGACCTGTCGGCAGCGTTCGACACGGTGCCACACAGTAGGCTTCTAGACAGATTGGAAAGAATGGGTTTTGGGGGATGGGCTCTGGCCTGGTTAGCCTCCTATCTTGAAGATAGAGAGCAGGTGATTTGGACTCCCCCGTTCTCATCCCCCCTGCCATGCTTACAAGTAGGATTCCCTCAGGGTTCCTGCCTTAGTCCAACGCTTTTTAACTTGTATATGTCCCCTTTGGCAACACTGGTGGAGTCGTACGGAGTAAAGATAATTTCATACGCCGACGACACGCAGCTGGTTTTCTCCTGCAACAGAGGTAACGAGTTTGATGGGGACATGAGTAGATCTTGCCTCACCGACGTTTTTGGGTGGCTGGAGGAAACCCAGCTGAAGTGTAATTCTGATAAGTCAGAAATAGTCCTCTTTGGCCAGCCCACAGTGCAGGATTGGAGTCAATGGTGGCCAGAGGAATTTTCTCCTCCCAGTGTGGCCCAGCCTATAGTTAGAAACTTGGGAATTCGGATTGATGCCTCTCTTTCTATGCGTGCCCAAGTTCAGGCCTTAGTTGGGACCTGTATTGGATTACTTAGGATGGTGAGGAAGTTTCTTCCACTCCTTCCACTGGATTGTAGGAGGACCGTGGTCCAGGCACTGATTACATCGAGACTGGACTACGGGAACATCCTCTATCTAGGATTGTCGGAGTGTCTCCTACAACGCCTCCAGGTGGCGCAAAACGCCGCAGCCAGGGCGATTCTTCGCCTTAAACCGAGGTCCCATATGGCCCCTCATCTCAAAGCCCTCCACTGGCTTCCTATCAGGGAGAGGATACAGTTTAAGGCATTAGTAATGTTCTTCAAAGCCCTTCATGGTAAGGGGCCTCGTTAACTTAGAAGATGGGTTGGCTGGTACACTCCGACAAGGGCACTCAGATCAAGCTCGGGGGCGTATGCACGTGTCCCTAAGGTGCGTTTGGCACGCAGGGGAGGTAAATCCTTCAGCCTACTGGGGGCACACACATGGAACAAACTCCCGGTGCCCCTCAGACTCTTTCAGGACCTGACGAGTTTCAAGAAACTGTTGAAAACATGACTTTTTGGAAGGTAATCCATCTTTAGGTCAACAGTCACGTGATTCTGCAGCGCCGGGACACTCCTTTTGGAGTAGCCGAGCGCTATATAAACTTATTCATTCATTCATTCATTGATGGTCCAGGTGCCCAGGATAAAGCTTAGCTGTGCTGGGAGTACTAGACCAATAACTGCTACTACTGCGTGGGGCTTTGGCATAACGCAAAACGATGGGGCCCCAATGTAGGATGTAATAAGGGGCAGAGTCTCCCAAATCTCAGAGATATTAATTGATCTTGGGCTAAATGGGGCCCCTCTTGTATGGTGTTGGGGGCCCCTGAAGGATTGGAGGCCACTGGCTTCAGGGTCCTGCATTACGCCCCTGGCATGGGGCAAAAATGAAGCTGTTGGCTCGTAACTGTGGTGACCCCGCTGCTGTCTGGCCTGCCAGTGTGCCACCCGGTCGCCTCTCCCTGTGGATCAAGCGCCTAACCTTGGGTCTGAAATCACACATCAAACATCAAATGGATTGGAGGAAAATACCACTTATTGCCTCGCAGATTGCATGTTAAAATGAGTTTACAGAGAGGAACAACTCTGTTTAAAGTGGCAATGCCTCTTCAATATGATTCTAGATCAAGCCATAACCACGTATATTCTGGATTTGGTTAAATACATTAAAAAAAATTGTAATATGCACGAATAAATGCCATGAGCTTCATTCTGGATCCCTCTCCCTAGCAGCCCCCTAACGCATCCACTGAGCAAACAGCGGAGGCCGCTCCTTCTCCCACCTGGCGGCTAAGACTTGAAACACCCTCCCCCTGCACCTCAGAGCCTCACCATTCCTCCAGCAGTTCAGTAAGGAGCTCAAGACCTGGATGTACAACCAATAGGCACAGGCAGCATGATCCAGCAGCAGAACCCCAAAGCGCCTTGAGACCCTCACGGGTTAAGCAATTGCGCTTTACAAATCCTGATTGATTGATTGATTGATGACACAAACCATATATGCAGACATGCAGAGTGTAAAGTGCCATTAGAGCTCGTTGTTGAGGGAGGAACAGGGCTTCAAGTCCCACTTAAGGCTTTGCATAAAGTGATGGCCACCCCCTCAGACATTTTAGCGAATCTGAACTGTATTTGTATGTATAGCCCAAGGCTGAACGACCCCCTTTTGATCCAGTGTCAGTATTTGAACATGGCATGACAACTGGACTTTTGTCTCTGAAAATATAGTATGCATAACAAGAACCTCGTTTATCAAACCAAAATGTATACAGAGTTGGATAACTTCTAATGCTGGCAACTACCATGCAGAAAGATCTGCACAGCCTCAAGTGGAAGCAGAAAGATGCCTTCTTTCAGAGAGCCAATTAGAAGCTCTTTGTTTGCACTTACTAGGTTGGAAAGGACCAGTCCAAGCACCATCCATAACTGTCCATAGGACCAAAAAGTCACACTCACCATTTACAGAACACATGCTGCACACACTGCTTTTATCCCATGCAGGAATTGATAAATGTTAGCCCCTGCATCTTATAAAATACTTGGTTTTCGAGTGTCCCGTTATCAGGTGCAATAATTAAATCACACTTGGGTGTTCGGAATTTATTGTGCACGTAAATTAGCACCTATTCTGAGTTGTTTGGGAATAATGTATGGATTTTGCTGATTACCGCAACAAAATCCACATGTTCTGGTAATAACCAGACATTTTTTCTCTGGTAAATTTCAGAATGTTTGAGCTAGTGAAATTTACCAGGGGAAAATTTTGGGCATGCAATTTTTGCTGCAAAACTCATGATTCCTGTATGTGAAAGTAACAGGAGTTATTGCACATATCGGAATTTAACGGGATAGTCGTAATAATGGCCTATGCGATTAACAGCATTGTAGAGTAGTATTCTTCATGGTGAGACACCCACTTATTTCCATTACCACTGAAGAGATGGGCTGATTTAGCCATGATGAGTAATAGCATGGTCTCAATCTGGAGGGGGTGGCGCTCCATACATAGGCCGAATATGTGCAATTGTTTTTTGTTTTGTTTTTTTGTTTTTTTTATTGGCATTTCACAAAAGATGGCAATACAAGTGTACATCAGCAGCAGTATACATGGATGCATTAAACTTATTTCAACCATTAAGTAGCTGCTCATCCATGCTTTTCAACATTATCACATACAGAGCTTCATGTATTGTTGCACAAATTAATACCACATTTCGTGACTAGATACTTGAACATGCCTTTTATCTCAACATAACTCCCTCAACACCCCCCCCCACGCGGACGTCACTTGGACTATTTGTTGAATATCATGTTGTCATGTATATAATCCCTATTCTGGTGTGTTATATGAATTTTGTGAGTCAATTGTCTCGTTCTGGGTCTGTGAGTTTGTGTTTGGCTTAGCCTGCGGGTCGTTTATCATCAATGACCATGCTAGGAGGTCGTCCGCCAGTCTTTCATCCTTCCTAACTAGTTTCATTCTTACTCGCTCAGCAGTGGCCCATGTGCAATTGTTTATGTCGAACACACAAAAGTTGATCGAAGGAATGCTTGCAATAAGTATAATCACTGGCATTTGCTCGGGGTAGCAGTCTGACCCATTGTTCTTTTGTCCACCATGACACCTAAGTTCGAACCCAGCCATATGCAAATCAGTCTTTACCCTGCTCCAATAGGAACAGTCCAGCCAGAACTACCAAGCCAGGTCCTAAACTGGTAAAAAAAAAAACACATGCATGAGGGGTAATCAAAACCAGACAGCCTTGCGTGAATGGATGTTTGGCTCCGAAGCAGAGCCCGCTTTTTCAGCTGACAGATCAGCAATGGCAAAGACCCCCCCCCTGTAATTTTTGCATAGGGGTTGGATTCCTGTGGCTCTCCCCACCCCCACAGCACAAAACTATGCGTGCTCTGGGTTGGTGGGATAATCTCACCAAAGGAACCACATGGTGAATGGATACTAATTTGGGAGATGTACATTCCCTAAGTGGCTGCAAGGGCTGCGATGACATTTGCATATTCAGGTTAGGAGATGTCATATCCCACAACACCCTCCATAGATCTTCAGACCGAATTTGATGTGCTGCAACACTAATTCTACCGCCGTCGGCAGCTCTGTTCAGCGTTACTTCATCATATGGCTGGCCTTACAGACCTCCAGGATTTTAACCTATTTGAAGCCAACACTTACAGGGGAAATTGTAAGACACAAGGAATCTCATCTGTACCGATCGCTATTGGTAAGTACTCCAAACTCCTTCCAAGCTTGAGACAAACCTGGTAGACAGACTTGGGATTACTCACCAACCAGGAAGGCAGTACGAACTCATGGCCCCACCGGGAACCTGCTATCAAAACCCAGAACTGTATGATCCAGTTCAGATATCTACACCGAACCAATGTTACAAGAAAGAAGCTCATGCACTTTGGGCATGCCCAAACCCCAAAATTCCAGATTTCTTATCCACTATCTGACTAAGCAGAAAACGGCAGCCTTTCGACAGAGTGTAACCCAATAGCTGAGTCGGCACTAGAATGGAATCCCATTTTTACCCCATAGGTAGCATTACTTATGATCCTCTCAGATCTGTAGACCAACAGATGCACACAACTCTTCAAACACATAGTTCACATTCTCGCAATCAGAGACACTGCGAGGAAATGGCGACATGTTAACCCACCTGACTTGGAGAGCCGGGAGAGGGGAATAGATTACTGCATATGAGGATTTCCTGATCTTCAGAACCAGCGGTTGCCCCCAGAAGCATCACAAAATACAGAGAGATTAGATGCAAACATAGAGGCATTGGGATGCCTTAGATGTATGGGGAAGATATGTGCCCATCTTGCTAAACACCCCCATACTCTTTATGGGATTAATTAACTACTTACTAATTACCTGGTGTGACTGACCTACTGGTGAATTGCAAACAAAAATTGTTGTCCTTTTTTTATGTCTTGATTTTTTGATACTGTGTGTTACGGACGCCCGTCCAATGTGGGCCTATTATACGAAATGCCAATAAAGTTGTTTGATTTTTTTTTAAAACAAGCAGCTTCGGTATTCAGCAGTGTCTGCTGCTCGGGCCTATAACTCGAGTTCAGAGCCTTTAACAACCGGTATAGTCCTCGGCAGCGTCTATAAGGAAATATTAGAACATTGGAATGTTGGGAGAGCAACCGAAGACAATGGAGTGGATCAGGGCTAAAAATGACTGGTGTAAGCTTTCTGTAACAAAATTCCAATGTTTGTCTGTCTGTTTCTCCTTTTTAATTTAGAACATTCTATCCTCAGGAGATGAAATGTTCTAATAGTCTTATAGTCCTTCTGCCTCAGGCTTTTAAAGGCCCTCTCGCTCGTTATAGGCCCTCGCCTGCGGCTTGGGCCTATAACTCGGGTTCAGGGCCTTTAACAACCAGTATAAGTATACCCTTTGGCTGCGTTCTATAAAGCTATAAAGCAGTGCAGCAGAGATCCCTTTCTTGTAGCCATTCTTATGGTCCTGGATTAGGAAAGGAACAATGTCAGGCCTGTTGCTCTCGCTGATGCAACTTTAGCAGGAACCTTCCCGGCATGGCACTAGTTTGCCATGAAGTGCTCTAATGTCTTACAAGGAGATTCAAAGGAAATCTAGGTTTACTATTCCCTTTAATGCCCAGGCAAATTTTTTATTTTGATTAGGAAATGCAATAATTACATGAAGTTTGCTGAAAAAGGTTTTCCACATAAATCAGTTTCTTGCTGGGATCAGGTGTGATTTTTATGCGAGGTGTAACCCCGGTAAGCCATATTGCAGAATAATTTTCATGAAATTTGAGACAGTGTTTTAAGTTTGTACACCTTGAGTTGTTTTGCTAGAGGTTTTGGCCTGTGAATATCCTAAAAATTCTGCTCCTCTGAGTTTCAGCTCAGTCAGAATAGCAAATGATTTCACAAAGAAGTATTTCACCTTTGGCTATATATCCCTGTACTTAGAATAATAATCTCGACCAAATCCTAAAAATGGACTTTGACTTTCAACGCAACAAATCCAACTTTGCGTTTGCAGTGTATCAACTTTTTTGTTGTTTGTGGAACTCTCCGGCGATTAAAATTAGGTGCAGGATTCCTTCCATTAAAATTAAATATTTGATTACATTTGGGGGTTTTGTATTTATGCTCCCTGACATATTCTCTGACATTTTAATGATTTCCATTGCACAACCCATGATTAATGATATCCAATTTGCAAGCCATGAAGAGAGCCCATGGTCTCTGTGGTGCTGATCAAAGCTACCAGCAGTTTCCTTCTAATCCACCTCGTTTTATGCCACAGTTGGTGCAATGAAGATATCCCAAGAGGTCCACGCAGGCCCCATTCATCAACTGTGATCACCTTCCTAAGAAGGGGGTTCCATACACATGGCGCCTATTCTTACAAGGATGAGATATTGACTTTACCACACTCAACAAAGGAGGAAAAGTACAATGCTGGAGTCCCCTACAACTTCAGTTACTCTTCCCGGAACAAATATTTTTTCTTCTATTTGGGCATTTTGTGAAGGGATTCAAACTGCCTTGTTGTAGTGTTGAGAACCTCTACTGTAATGTACTAATAAAAGTCCAAGATACTATAATTTTTCATATGGCCTGGTTTTCATCTTTCTAGCCCTTACATCTCTTCTAGCACCCAGCGGCCATTGGGCCCACCTACCTTAACGTCTACCTTCTGTAAACGCTGCAAGCATTGATTTTTCATACATTCGATGGCATCCGATGTACCTAAGGTATATATTATTGGCTATCAGTTGAAGTTCTTTCTTGCAGGATGTACACTTTCCTGATACGTATTATCGACTCCAGTCAAGCTAATGCTTGGCTTTGGAAAAGGGCTGCAATAGGCTCGGAGACATTGGCTTGTCTGCCATGTTGTTGTCTGCTTCCTCCCTCAGCTTTAAGCTAAGGTTAAAGGCTAAGAGAGCTTAATTTGATTTGTCATTGCATAATGGCAGATGCTGCCTATGTAGCTTCAGGGAACTTCAATTTCCACTGTATGTGATAATCAAGCACTACACAATGTAACGTGTAAAAGTTGTTTGCATATCGAGGCATAAACTCACCCAAGCTCCCCATGAAGCAGAGGTCAAAATTAGAAGTGTAGCCAACTTAGGCAACAGCATTCCTCATAAAGTGAGCTACAACTAGAGGACATTCTCTGATTGACTGTATTGAATATCAAGAAATATACATCAAGAAAGCTACTTTATAGTCACCATTGCCTGCTAAAAAAGCTCACCAATCAAAACAAGCAAGAACCAACCAATTACCAAAGGCCCATGATCTCTTTATAGTGCCTCCCTACTTCTTTTACCCTAGGTTTTTCGTGTTCAGGTTTCTCAACCAAATGTAAGCAGATGCTATAAGTAACACAAAGTGATGGGAGAAATGCTGAAAAAAATCGGAGTTACTGTCGATTGCCAAAGTCACATTCCAGTCCATTGTTTTTCATCCACTGTGCCACTCTAGACTGAGACCAACCATGTGAAAATCTTTGCATGCACCTTAAAAACTGGTGAGGGAGCATTTTTTCATTATATCATAAAATAAGCCCCAGAGTTCCTGGACAGGTAGCAAATTGGGTTTTTCAACAAGTGCTTTTCTAGTAGAAAACTTTGTGATTACGCTCTGCATATATAGACGTGGGCATGGCCATGGCGATGTTACTGGGGAATACCCTTCCGAATTAGATCATCCTGTGGGGTAAAGTTGAAGGGACCCACTATAAACTGAAGGTGGTGGAGAGGCACCGTATGTGACTTTAAGCTGTGCAACAGGAATGCCCCAAAATACTCTACCTTAGTTTGCAGGCGCGTACACCTCCCACACATAGAGTCAATATCAATGCATAAACCGACATCCTAATGTCAAACAAAATCACTAGGCAAACACTGGCCGAAAACGGATACCGTAAGGCCTGGATGGAAGAGGACTGATGACAGAAGCAACTTAATGTACCATAAGAAATATATAAAGACATCTTTTTATTCATTTAAAAAATTGTTAAAACAGGTGGCTAAACAATGTCTGACAATACAAAATACACTAAAACAATAACAATACTTTACATATAGCGATATCTGATATCCATGATTGTTACTGAACACTTTGTTGTCAGTCAATAATTGTCAAACTTACAAAAGAATTGACACATATAAATAACAACACATTACACACACGTAAACAATGATCTAGAACAGTTTAAATGTTACACAGCACAAGATTAAGATAGATCGTTTTTACGCCACACTGTAACAAAGACAGTAATTTCACTACACAACCATAGGACACAAATAATGTGGTGAAGGTTCAATGAGTAGTCGACGCACGTTTCGGCGTACTTGCCGCCTTCTTCAGGAACCACATTGCAATATTATCTGGATTAAAAAACATGGGACAACTAAACATTGATGGCCTCACTGTTCTTTTTTGGCAAATTGTGCGAATGCACAACAATGCTAAATCCAAACTGGATGCTTCAGAATATCAGGCCGCATATACAGTTCTGAGAAAATAGTCTATGTTTCAGAGTGAAGATGTATCGGGGGCACAGCCCTTTGATTTAAAACTATTGTCGCGTTGCGTACAACCAGCTCCTTGGGGTCAGAGTGCCTGGCTCAATGAGGTCATTACCTTAGATACATGGGAGTCAAGAAATTCAAGCTGGCGAAGAAACGGAGTCCTTATCGTCCAGTTGACTCAACTGCGAGGATATCCGGATGTTTAAAAACCGACATCCTAGTCATAAGTCCTTTTATTCTGCTGGTGGCATCCCGACTGCCTTCGCTAACACTTGGAAACCTCAGAGAGCATTGTTACAGGCCTCAATCCCTGGGGAATTATGTATGAGCCAGAATTTGCCTATTTCTTTCCTGGGAGATCAAATCCAATCAGGTTTGCTGAAGGCGAAATGTAAAAAGGGCCAGCCACCCACCACCCCCACCCTTCTTTCTGCATCTTCTATTTAGCAATCTCAAGCCAGAAACTACAGAATTGTTTATTCTTGGAGGGAGATGGGAATGTGTTGTCTCCTATGGGATGCAATAGCCATATCTAAAGCCAAACTACAAAGTATTGGCATCCTGCCCTTTTTTAATATCCGCCTTCATTTGCCTGAACTTCATGTTATATTGCATTCATGACGTACCTGGGAAGCACTTCGGCTCCTTCCAAGACAAGTTAAAGTCAAAGCCCTATTACTGTTTTTCAGCCAAACAAGCTCCAGGTGCCAGCGCATTCTCCAGAAAAAGGCGGTCTGCATATGCCCGAGCAGCGCTTCACCTCAGAAATGTGTTTCCAATCGCAGATTCCCTCGTATTACACAAATAGTTTCCATTACAGATGCCTTTCTAGCATGTTGGAGACGAAAAGGAATGGAAAATATGTTACAGAAAAATCTTTGTCCCATCATAAAAATGTAACAAGCGGTTGTGGACGTGGGTAGCGGCCAATCAGCAGAAGGTATTTCCTTCAATACTCATAGAGAACAAGATGAGGCGGGTCTTGACACTTCAGGCCAATGACTCTGTTACAAATGTGACAGACATCCCGTCTGCCTTATTACAAGCGATATAGGATATAATGTTCTTGTAATAAGGCGGACTGGATATCCGCCACATTTTTAACAGACCAAACTCTAAATCAGGCCCCTAGTTTATAAAATAACCAGCATTGGGGAGGTTCCTCGCTCTTAACCACCAACGCTACAGCCTGCACTTGGAATCGCTTATCTTATAGTACAGCGATATTTTTTTATTTGTTACTTGTTTTATTTATTTAGGCATTTTGTAAAGCGATACTCCCTTCCTGGTGAATACCCAAGAGTGCTGTTTCTTTCAAGTCTATGAAAATTACACATCAGGAATTCTATCAGCTATGAGGATTGAGTTTGTCATCAGAATTTCGTGTACCAAAATATAGTCTGACATAAATATTGTGTCCTAAATATAATTTACAAAAATATTAGCCAATTAGTGTTGATTATTTTTTGTAAACAAGATTTAGGTCAAAATATTTACGTCGGAAGATATTCTGACTGGGATATTCCAGCACAATATGGAAGTGGGACCATGTTCCATTATTGCTCAATCACCATCCAAAATTCTGAGATCTAATGAAATGCTACTTTTAAAGGGTCCATTTTTAGGACTTGCCTCCAGGATAGATGGTGGGGCTCTGTCCTCAGGGTCGAGTTTGGATTCTTCCTCAGTTTTTGGCCCTGAACTCCCAATGATCTCCCTCCAAGCTTTACTTTCCTGAAAGTTTTGTAGGATGATCCAGAGTGTTGTGTCTGATCAGAGATTCTTGACATGGCAGGGTCATTATTGGGTCAGAGGAGGAATTACTCCAAGGTTGTTTGCTTTCCCAGGCCCCCACACTTGTGTTGCAAAATCTGTTTATATATTTTGAAGCAAGCCTGCCCTGTTTATCCATGGCAGCTAACATGGCTTAAACCACTACATGAATCCAGATACTCACATTTGGCCAGGCCTACCTGAGGGTGCGCGTAAAAATAGGATCACTGCACTGCTACCATTGCTAGAAGTCCACAGGGTCAACAGTTGAAGACAGCAGCCCCAAAAAGGATAAAGAGCAAACATTAAGTCACTAACACCTTTAGAACGCGCTAGAAGGGCGTGGCTATTTTTACTGCAGCTAGTATCATGGCTCAGCAGTACGGGGGGCCTATTACAACCCAATTACCACTATCGTTTACAGCCAAACCAAGGAGCATTTCACCCTTACTAACCTCGCTTCCTATGGAAGGGAGGTGTATTTACAAGCTGGCCTGCATCACACACAAAACCCTTCACTCTCCGGCCCCCAACTACCTGAACAATAAACTGGTAAGAGCAGGTCAATCCAGAACACTGAGAAGTTCTAACTCACTCCTTCTTATCCCTCCGAAACTGAAAAAGAAAACCACCCAATACCGATTGTTTTCTGGCAACGCTCCCAGGATATGGAACGCTCCCCTATAGTCCTCAGATGCAACCCCTCCTTCTCCTGTTTCAAAAGGGACCTGAAACTTCATCTCCTTAACAAATACTATCCTGACCAACATCAACTAACCTAGACTTCAATATCCGAGTTAACTCTCTCTCTCTTGACATTCAAGGATAGTGGTGACCGGTCTGTGTTAACCACCTTCGTTTGTTTTCTCTCCCTCCGCTGCACTGTTTATCTATTTTTCATGTTGTATTTTTTTATCTCTGTTTTTGCTTCCCTACTGCCTTCCTACTAAGTAATGCAATTTCCTTTGGTTTTGTACAGTGTGTATGTAAAGCGCTCTGATACCCACGGGTCTAGCTAGCGCTATATAAAACTTTTAAAATAAATTATTTTTAAAAAAAAATAAAAAAAACCTAGTGACCCACTTGTGGAGATTTTGGTCCCAATCCTCCCGGCGGGAGTCTGCTTGGCCAACTCCCACATCCCAAGGGCAAACCCCTTTCGACTCATGACGCTGCTGTCAATGAGTGTTAGCTGCACGGTCAGCTAAGCGCACGAGTGTGTGCGCTTCCCGGATCAGTTGTTGCACAGTGATCACTGCCAAGTAATCATGTAAATGTTCAGGCTGCGGGCCTTTACCATTGATTAGTTTCTGATCCAGCTCCATTATTTACAATGCAGAAAGGAACATCTGCACATTAAATCTATATATGTTCCGTCATCTGCTGCAGAGATTCCTTGAATAATTCTTGAATATTAATCACAGATCAGGACTGACATACTGTTTCATTTAAAACAGTGTGCTAAATGGGAAAACATGTGGTAGTGACGAAATCATGTAGATTTAACATAACATGTATTTGTAAAGCACACATTCACCACTTGGGGCGCTGAATAACAAATATTTATTGTTACCTAACTCAGTTATATCAATCTCAAAAGCATGAAAGCCTGAATGCACCAACCATGAATTGAACCTATGACCACGAGGTCAAACACAAATTCCCAGGGGATCCATCAGGCACTGAATCATCAGACCCAACTTCGCCATCATTTTTGGGTCTAAGGATATAAGATTTTACTGCACAGAATATTCTCACACATAAAATGATCATATGCTCAGATATTGCCCTTGGTAGAATCACTTTATGTAAACAATTGTTTGCAAATGAGCACCACTGAAATCCATACATTGAATAATTAATTAAGTCGTATATGTGTTTGTGCCTCTACATTCAAGCCTATAGTTTTCCCATCAGGCATTACGCAGGCTAATTGTCTCTAACTCATATGAGATCCAAGCTTGTACTGCTCGCTATTACCCATGTATAGAATTGAAACATGGCTTCCATCACCACCTGATTCAGGTGCCTTAAATCATTGCAAAGACAGAGCTTACCTGCAGCCTTCTGCACTTCCACCACAGGTAGAAGGCATTTGTTTGGCTTCACTTATTTTATTAAGCCTGTCTCCAGTGGTTCCCTCAGTTTTTTGTCTACCACCACTCCCGGAGCAAAGGGAAAATTCTGCACCTCACCCACAACTTATTTGGCTTATCACCTCTCTCATACCCTGTGGCTAAAACTCTTCAAACAACCCAGCAACTGTAAAAAAACAGTCCAAGAGACAAGTCTGCCTTTGGGTCCCAACATCGAACACCCATCCGAAGCACTTGTTACTCCATTATGTCAAATTCGATCTACACGCCAGCTTAGTGAGTTCAACCTAGTAACAACAATCCTACTAGATACCCCTTTCATGGTACTACACCCCTTGAATCTCAGCTCTGCATCAACGTAAAACCAAAACATTCTTGTCTCTCAACCATAAGATCTTGAATCAACTCCTAATCAATTCATTAATCAATGCATTTGTTTGTTTTCGGATGGTGCTCATGGAGGATATGTTAATCACGTCAGCTCCATCCCTAACTTGCTCCCTGAAACTCTTTGATAAGTAATCTGCCTTTCACTATGATGTTATTCCCTGGGCACTCTCATGAAGAAGCAAAATGCTGAGGGACTGCACATCTACACTGCAAATGGGCATTAGTTTTGCCTTGCACATTGGTGCTTTTTTCACTGACATTTCTGTCTCCCTGGCAGCATTTTTTGATCTGATCACAAGTGCTCCTCCACTTTGTGACTTTTTCTGGCTCATTGTCAATTTCTCAGATTCACTTCAGTGTGTCACCACCTTTTGCCACTGAAATGACATCAGCCATTTCAAACAGCGCTTCAGCCAGTTTTCTCTTCGCTCATACTGACATTTCAGAATTACTGTTGTATGTGTTCATAACACATCTTTCAAACATAGATGTGGCAGCCAAATTGGACTAATATTGGAAAATATTCATGAGATCTCACAGTCAAAACAGTGCTGCACTTGTGTTTATCGTGGTTGTAGAATTTTGTAACACAATCTTCATAACTATTCCTACTTTCATTTTGCAACTGCTCATCACCCAAGTCCCATACATTTACAACACCTCTGTGCCAAACCATTGCATCACTATAGCCTTTTTCTTCCAAAATTGAGTTAAAAAACACATTTTACATAAAAAAAACTTTCCTCCTACCTTTTACTTCAGAGTGGATTCAACCAGAGGACCATTAAATGGGCACTTGTGGGCTCTCCATTTCCTGGTGCCTCACTCCATCTCCCCCCAATAACATTAGCTTTCCCACAACCCAGATGCAAGTTGTGACACACTTCAACACCCACAAACCAGTTCTAGCTCCACTCAAGCCAAGCTGCTGAAAGGTCAATCACACATCGCAACCACAGCAAATTTGGACACCTCTGCTGTTTCACAAACCAGGCCACTGAATACCCAAAATTCTGCGGAAGAATGGTTAAAGCCCTGTTTAGCTCTAGTGACAATTTGAACTATTTTCTCTTTGAAGCATATCTCATCTTAGAGACAAGATTTTCAAAATAATGTAAATCACTTTTTTTTACAAGTCTCTTGTATTGCTCTAACTGTGCTCAACCTGTCCTTCATCCAGTCATCATTCATTTTCCCAATATTTCCCTCTATTCATTACCTCCAACAAGAAGGAAGAGGTCTCTTACTTCTACCAAAACCATAATCTTGGCCTTACCAAGTTCACGCCAACTCCCTTCATCACCACCGAAGCTCAATTCTTGACCACTTATGATGATCCATCCCAGTTGTTTTTGCCAACTGCTCCACTATCTAATTTTAATTACCACATAAAAACAACAGTATTAAATAAAATACAAGAATATTAATATTATAGCTTTTTAGGGTTTTTGAAATAATTTGTGGACTTTCTGATTCTGAAACTTCCCTCACAGAGGTTGCCAATGACTACTGAGTCTAGAAGGCAACAAGTCAAAAAGTCAATATAATTAGAAATAAATACAAGAAAGCGTGTTACTGTAGCAAGTAAAGTGACCAACAATTTCAGAAAATTGATGAGAAATGGGCAGAGGTTTCAGACAATTGATGAGCTAACAGAAAGAGAAGACATCTCTGTTATAGCTCTGCTATTGCTGTACGGTACCTCCTGCGTACCACTGAGCTTTCTCCGGGCTCTGTGCCAAGTTTTGGAGGGTTCGTTTAAACTCTCACATCTAAAATACCCAGTGTAAATATTTTGTTAGTACATTTTCAAATCCATCAATCTTTTTTCCTCTCCATTGCTGAATTCTCTGGCCAGCTCAGTTAATCAACAAAAGTTTTTTTATAAGGAAAGTGATTCCACTGGAGGTGGCCCAGAATATTTTGAGACTTGAAAAATGGACATATGATCTGAGAAATATCTGGGGCGGTCCAAGAAGAGCCTTTTAACTGCCCGCCACGAACAACCTCATTTATCATTCATGGTCCCAACCAAAGCAAGTGAGGTCTCTGCTTGCAGGAAACTTGGAACTCTCAGCAGGTCCCTGTTTAATTTAAAAGAGAGCTCTCTTCACTTGGCTGAAAATCTAGCTCCATTTTATCACTTTCTTCCCCATGTGGAGTTGACAAGGGACATTGATGTCAGAAAGTGCTCGGGGCTTGTGGGAGTGTAGAATAGAGTTTGAGACGATAGGAAGCCTTTGTTTGCCAGAGATGTAGGCTTAACCCCAGGCTGCCTGAGAGACTAGTCCCATTGAGGCCACTCTGTCAAGTACATTAAACAAAGTATGAAAGGTCATGGACTGAGGCCCTGATTGCGAGTACGGCAGTCCATAGGACCGCCGTACTCGCAGTAGAGTGGCACAGGTTTTATGCTGGCGGTGCTGCTGCGGCACTGCCAAGCATATTCTGAGTTTCCTCACGCCACAGTTTTTAGGGCGGTGAACCCGCCATAAAAACTGTGGCAGTGAGGAAACAAAGTGGGCCCTACATGGCCCCCTGTGTCCTCAGGGCCATGGGATGCATGCAGGGGGGCACATGTTGTGCCCCCTTGTGTGCATGCACCCCCTCTGCTGCACGGCATGAACTGCAAAGTCCATGCCGTGCAGGAACGGCTTTTGCGCTCCCATTGAGGTGCCTTTTTAATAGGCACCGCCGTGGGACCGCCAAAGCACCGCCCGCCAGACATGAGGAAACTCGTAATCTGGTGGGTGGTGTTCACACGGCTTTGGCGGTGTGGCAGCTGGGCAGTGGCGTGGCGGCCCCGCTGCCACATCACCAAAGTCATAATTAGGCCCTAAGTCTTTCATTAAGAAACTCAACAGTTTCAATGTTATAGTCGATAATAACCAGGGAAGGATGATTTTTTTCCTCACTGTTAATACCCACCATAATATTGAATCTATATCAAAATAGTCAAAAGTATTTCTGTCTGTTCATGCAGCCCATCCTTGGTTCTGCTCCTCTGTCCTTTCTTTGATTAATTATTCTGGAACATAATTTTAGCTTTAAGGATTTGTTTCAGTAAAACAAAAACAATGCTAAGTGGGCCAGCTAATATTCTACCATTTAAAGACTAGATATGGTGAAGGAAGAGCGTCCAGTCTGCCACTGGGGAGAAAGGGCTCCACCTAACCAAAGACAAGCCAGCCCATCTTTCCCCCGGCCAGTGGCCAGTTGAGACCATTAAGGCTATGATAACTCTAAACATATTGAAACTCTTTACCTTACCTACAAAACATCCAAGCCTCCTGCACCCTAATAAAACAAATGTTTAATGATTTATCTGGGTGTTCCTTTGCAAAGGCTTTAATTTGGAGAATCCTCAGTAGTGGGATGTTGTGCATTGTTTTTTTTTTTAACATGATCCTGAGGTCTGGGACCAGCCAGTCTTAGACTAAAAAAACTCAAAATGGCCGCCACGCTATAGGAGAAAACTCCCAGGGTGTCAGGGCCATTAGCTTTTTGGTTTTCTAAAAGAAATTTTCACTGCTGGAGTCTCTGCTAAGAAAACAAAGTTATGACGTGCGACAGTTTGAAACATGGCGGCTGCTCAGCAAACTGTAAGAGCCTTAAGAAAATGTCAGATTCCCTGACGGCACAGAGCTCTCCGCAGGGCCGGAGAAGGTCTTGACATGTGATCGGGGGGTGTTCAGGGGGGGCAGGGGGGAGGCAGGCGCAATGATCTCTGCCACCCTGATGGATGGCAGTTTGCTCACCTGCGTCTAAATGAGTCCCGACTCCTGTGGAAGTGATGTACTCATGCACAGCTTTATTGCAGGCTCCTTTCTATACCATGTACATTACGCATGCAGAAATGAGAATTCACACAGTTCATCAGGGAATGTTCCGGGACACGTTGCAACTGTCTCAGTTTTAAGGAGTATTCTTGAAAACCTTCGTAAAGGTCAGAAATTCCTCACTCAGATGTAAGTATAACCCTAGAAGTTATCAGTTTCGCATTTCTTTGCAAGTCAGGTCCTAGGTGAGTGATTAGGACGTGAATAGAATTGGGCACCAGACTGTCTCTTCTAGCAGCAGAAGTTGAGCTTGTGCACAAAATGTTTTTGCCTTTTCTGGGTAACTTGCAACTGCCCTGTGCATCTTTACTTACACAGAGCCATCAGGTCACTCTGGAAGGAGCGTAGAAGCGTGTCCAGCATGTGGTCAGGAGTGCAGGATCCAGACAAGAATCTCCAGATATCATCGTAATATAACTTCACAAAGAAATAATCTAAATGGATCCATTACTTATAAAACACTGGCATGGATCCGTCCTCCTGGACTTACACTGAACATCCTTGATTTAGACATTGGAGGCTTAACATATGGGTATATCAGCCAATGAAGTTTGCTGCTACATTAATCTATAAGAATAGATTACTCAGTCAGACTACTGTATGAACAAAAAATGTAAATTTATTCCCATTCCTCGTTTTTATGAAAAAAAAGAAATATATTCCCAAGATTTAAGATCCTGTCATCTGATATTTCCCAAAGCCAGATGTGTCTTCACATTCAATTACGTTGTTACTGCGTCGTTTCTTCTTCTGTGTCTATTTTGCTTTTTTCAATAATTGAATTATGCTCCCATGCTGAAACGTTTTCCGAGGCATTCGTTTTCATTCGGCTCAGAAGCGGATGAACTCTGCCAAGTTTTAACCTCCAGTGGGTTTACAAAGTCAGTCCAGGCAAGGCAGGGTTCCTACCCTACTCTGCGTTCTTTCGGACCAAATGCGATTAGGCGACCACCTGCTTTCAGGTCATTACAGACACTGTTTCCAGTCCAGGACTTTTGTGCGACAGCCTAATGCATTCTGGGTGTTGTGGTCTTGTTTTGAATCCATTTGATGAATTAGGCCAACACACCTCAAATCCGTGATTTGTAGGTGTAAAGTTCAGGACTGGAGACCGTGTCCGTAATCACCCTGTTTTTGAATTTCAGCCCGGCGCACTACTTTTGGCCGACTATAAGTTGGGACAGTAATGACATTCGTCCAGCTGACCCTTTGCCATGAATCCTTTTACAGTATAAAATGCTGAGTCGGATTTGTTCAGCTCAGCATTAAATATACGCTATGCCAGAATCAAGGAACTTTGTACTTCGTGAAGAAGTGTGAAGTTACCCGCCGGTCCGACTCATAGGTTCACTTTTTTCGACCCGTTCCCTGCAGCTGGATACCTTTCTTAGATTGACCACTTCCCTCCAGATCATTACAGACACTGTTTCCAGTCCTGGACTTTTGTTTGTTTGATACCCTCATGCTTTCTGGGCGTTGTACTCTTGTTTTGCTTCCACTAAACTGATTATAGTGACGCACTTGAAATCAGTGATTTGCAGGTGAAAAGTGATGGCCTGAAAAGAGTGCCCCTTGTAGCATGGAATGAGGTGGTCACCATAATTCGTCCCAAAAGTAGCCGCGCTCTACAAATACTAATTGATTGATTGAAGAGGCAGTGCACATCAGACTGAAATGAACTGCCTTTCCCCACAATCGCTCAGGGCTACCCCACCCTTCAGAGCAGCAGGGAAATAATAGCCATCATGTACCAGATGCATCCAGTAGCGGCCCGTGGAGGGAGTTCCGTGGGGCGGTGGGGCGGGGGAGGGTGGGGGGTAGTAAACACCGGAATATGGATGAACGGAGGTAAGTAAACATTTAAATAAATAAAACGAATTTCGTTGCGCGCGCTGCAACGCATTTTGCAATGCAGCGCGCGCAATTAAGGAAAACCAACCCTCCTATCCACCCACTGAGTAGTAAAGGTAAGTCCCAAATCAGGGTGCATTGAGCATCGCTGTCTGCTGTACTAAAGATAGCGCAGCCTCAGACTCAAACTACTCAGATATTAGTAAAGAGGAGGCAGATGAAACAAATATTGATGAAACAGTGACTGGTGGGAAAAGCAGAACAGAGTAAAAGTATCAGCTATAATGCTAAGAGGAGACTCATAGGTTTGCAGGCAGTGTCTTGCTGGGGATTAAACAACTCGAGGATTCAGGGATATCGGGGACCTAGGATGAATAAGCAACCATGCATAAGATGGTTGCAAAAGATGGCAGAACATTTTCCTTAACCGGAAGCAATATCAAAGGTGTAAAGGTTGTAACCCCGAAGAGTGAAGCTGAGGGTCAGTCATCTGCTAACTCCCAATCCCCATTCTTGGAGCATGCGCAGAATAAGATAAAAGAAACAGAAGTCAGACATTCCCCTAATCAGTGGAACAAGTGTCTAGCTCTGTAACTTTATTTTGTTTCTCCACAACAAAAATGGCATGTAAATTACACATAGCAACTAATAACATTATGTTTGTAAAAGAGCTATGGGACCACACCCGGAAGAAGGACTTATTAATGAGTTTACACCCTGAATAAAGACTGTAGACTTAAGCTGATTTCTGTACTAAAAGCAGCTCAACATGTGGTATTAATATTAGCATCCTAATCTCCAGTACTGCCTCATACAGTCTGTCAGTTCTGAATTCAGATCAACCCTCCTCAAGAGCTTTGCGCTTTGATTGTAAACTCACAGTATAATTGAAGGAATCACTGAATCTAGCATCTGAAAATATCAGAAATGGGTAAACAACTAAACAAATTGAAGTAGAAAAAAAGGGTAAGCCAAAATGAAGTACATCTGCCAATCTACCCATAGATATCTAAATAATTAATAATTAAAATGCATGCAGTGAAAAGTAAGATAAATAATTAAGAAGATAGGATCCAGAGGACAAACGTGAAGATGTTTGGTATCCCTGAAAAAAGAATGGTTTTATGATATGTTATCTAAATGTTGGAAAACGGTTCCAATAATTTGAGGCTAAGGTCTTCATTTAGAGTTTCATGGAAAAAGAGTACCTCTGTCTATTGGTAGTGTCCCCACTCCGCCAAACACATGGCTTCTGCACTCTATTTAGAGTCAGTAAAGCACCAGGTTTAGTGGATTAGTAGATAGAGTCTCAGCTGGCTCTACCACTATAAAACTATGACCTAGAAGCCTATCTAAAAAGGGGCTGCCTGGCCGTTGTTGTCCCACCCTATTGATGAGTGACCATCACTCATTTTCCCATTCCTGTGTCTATCATTGGATGCATGACAGTCACAAGCAGAAGAAGTGTATAATAGCCCAACGTACAGAGAGAAAGGTCCCTGCTTTTCAGAGTCATTCATTTTTGTTACGGCTTTCAGGGTTTGTTTTTTCTGAGCAAACCTTTTTCCCTCTGGTGGCTCTGAAAATATTTGATGCTGAAAAGAGAGCCCCTAAGTAAACAACTCCCATTACTGCATAGAGATCCCCAACTTGAGTGTGATGATCTTTAATTAGGATAGATGCCCGTAGCTAATCCATCTACCAGAAATTAGGCCTTAAGTGTTAAAATGTGAGATCCTGCTCATTCAAACAATACCATTATAGAAAACTTTCAAAGCAACAAAGTTCAATCAATCATAATTTATTTTTGAAACTTCTATCTGCAAGTTGACAAGATTTGCCAAATATAATACACCAGTGATAATTGATTGACAGAAGAAATCTAGAAATTATCATTATTTAAATAAACTTTGCTTTTGAAGCACATTCCTAGATTAAAGATGTAGAAGCAGCACCAAACACTGAAGAAGCAAATATTGACCGGAATTCTTTTTTCATCAAAGTTAACAGCAGTCAGAAGCCGACCTGTCCCCTCTTGTTCACAGACGAGAAGGAGGGAATTACACAATGACTGCTTTTTGGTAACAAGCTCTAGCAAATCTAATTATTATTGGCAAATCCAACAATATGTTGGCTCTCACGCTTTATTTTACCATTTTAACACTGCCATATTAGATTGTTAAAATAAAAAATGACAAATAGCCAAGATGGCTGCCATCTGCTGGCATGTGTTGCAACGCATGCGTCTCATACGACAACACGCATGCAAGTGATGCATGCATTTTAACACTCCATGGCTATTTTGGCTTTTTTCTTTTGGGATGCACCATTCCAAAACGTAAGAGAGTAAATTAATGACAATATTTTTCTATTGCGGATAATGATGGCATTTGAGTATATGCAACATTGGTAGAATGCCAATACATATTCTACCTAAACAAATTCAACCCAAATGTGGACGGTCTTCAGATTTTTTTAAATATCTTTTCTTCTAGCATGCAGCACATACAGTATTGTAATCACCTCATTTTGAAGGATAAGATGACTGCTTTGGCCCAACATGGTAGAACATGTGTGTAGGGGCAACATTAATAGTATTATTGCAGTTGAAAAGAGACATTTAACTAGAATAAAAGGGCAGGGTTTTTCTAAATAGGACTAAGATGAGATCAACTTTATTATCAAAGTTTAAAACCCCAGGCTGAAAGATTTGTGACTTGCAAAAAGGAAGAACTTGTCACTGGAGACCCTTCTCTCGGTTTGTCTGTATTTGTTGGTCTTGCTGTTCAATACATCAGTCCCCAAATCAAACTAATAGTGAGAAGAAATGGACTAAGGATTGTTCAACAATATTTGCATTGAGTAGTTATAAGGAAGCAAAGTAGAGCTATTCAAAGAACATGATAGGATACACCCAACTCTAATAACTCAGGGGTGCAGTAAAAGTAAACATTAAAAGCATACTGAACTGCAAAATAAAATAACAACCATGAAGGCATCTTTGGAGAGGGACATTTCTCCCTTCACCACTGCACTAAAGACCCATCTGTTCCCTCACTAGGTTTCCCCCTCTTTTGTCCTATTTGTCTTTCCTGGCCCTTCCTATCTCCTCTTAGGCTGGGATACTCGCAGTTTGAGCCTCTCTTTTGCTATAGCGCCGGGACGCCCCGTTGCTGGGGCAGCTGTGCGCTCTACAAGATATCTTAACATAACATAACATAACAAGAGCCCTTTCCTGGATGAGGTCAATTTTAACATGAAAGATAATGGTTGAAATCAACTGGAATGGATCCACGGCTCGGGGACTAATGGATGAATAGGTCCTTAAAGACACGTTCTTTGAAAGATTCTCTAATAAACTTTATAGAAAAGAGAAAGAGGTTACTTTAATACATTTGAAAACAAGCATTGGCATAGCCAATAGGTCTCGCTTTTGGGACCTTATAAGTATTTAGTTATGCAGCACAATATCCTTGGTGCAACAACATCAACTGTTGCATGGCTAAACACTTATAAGGTCCCAAAGGCGAGACCTATTGGCTATGCCAATGCTTGTTTCTTCTGTGATGGAGTTCTGTGAGACTAAATAGCTATGCCTTGGTAGGACCAAGACATAGGTATAACTCCTTCTTCTTTGGTAAAAGGGATGCAGGGGGGTGTGGAACGAGGAATGGGGAGGGCAATGGTATGTCTATTCTTGTTCAGCGACTTGCAAGGAGAGAGTGCACTATAACTTTGCAACTTTTTTAAACTTCAACAGCTTTGCAAAGTTCAAAGCTTGCATAGTTCACAAAAGTCAGTTTCATTGGCACCTTGCAGCAGGGGGAAATTGTGTCATGAGATGCCATGGTGGACTATTGCAGCAGCAATCTCAAGGTATTGTACATATTTAGATTGAAATGAGCCCCTGGGCTCTGTGGAGAGAGGAACTGGTCAGGTGCAGTAACAAGTGAGATGTGTGTCACGAGACATGGTGCACTAGGGAGGGGGAAAGATGGGTAGAGTCAATCAATCAATAAATAAATCAAACTTTACTCGATTTTAGAGATAAAATCATAAAAGTCAAAGCACAAAACAATACAATAAATACACAATAGCAGTAGAAAGTGCAGAACCATGAGCAGTGCAAAATTAAAAGAAATCACAGTTTACCCTACCTCAGAAGACCTGAGAGATGCCATGATAAAAAATAGCACACTGTGGGGGTTGATAAAAAGTGTAAAAACAAGAGCGCCCTCTATAGGTAGAGTCATTCTTTCTGCTTCATGGGACATGAAAGAGAGAGCTTAGAGAGAGAAGGGAGGGTGAGAAGAAAGATAACAAAGGAGATGGATGTGAAAGAGAGCCCTAAAGGAAGAGACAGACAGTGTGCAGGAAGCGAGACAGGGCACTAGAAGATAGAAAATGACTAGGAAATACAGATCAGTGAGAGGTGAGTGATGGAGAAGGGGTCATCAGGAGGGGTGAGACATGAGAAAACAGGACATGAGAGAGGATAGACTGGGCAAGGGAGTGACAGTAGAAATGTGAGGAATAAAATGGTTGACAGGAGTCAAGAAAGAGAGGAAGAGAGGGGAAATAAACAGGGGACAAAGAAAGTTCATAATGGAGTTGAGAGAGACAGGGAGAGATAGGGAGACAGAGGAGAGCAAACAACACAAGGGTACAGCAACAGGAGAAATTAAAGGGCGAAGGAAGCAGCAAATGCTTGTTCTGCGAAAGTGTATGTACCTAAAGCACACAATAGCACACACCTGTATTCTTGTGCACTACGTAATAGGCAATTCCTTTCAAACATAATGTTATCACTAGGCATTCGACAACAGTAGTAATGTGTGATTTAATTATATGGTAACTCGGTAGTCTTATGTCATTGTTGAACGGTTGGTTCATATTTTTCTTTTGTCCTGGCATTATGATTTATTTTGAAAAATGTTGATATGCACCTAAAAAAAAAAAAGACAATTCGGTTTTGCTGGAGCAGATAGGTAGGCAGTGCCCGATCACATATAAAAGTGTGGTGGCACCTTTTCTTAATTTTGAAAGCGGTCCTTCATCCGAACTTTAGCTGCTCGACAGCAGTCTTCTGTCAGATCTCCTACTTCCGGTAGTTCTCCTACCACAGCAGCACCTCGTCAAGCCCTTGGCTCATGAGGTGCCCTTCATTCCCCCCCAGCAAGGTCTCTTTCTCTACCCCACTCCTCTAGACTCCAACCCAGATCTTGCCACTGCTTCGTCTCCATCTCCACCATACCTTTCTCTCTTCGTTTCAAGGTGGGTGGAAAATGGACCTTTGTGCGGCCATAGGCAGAGTAAACTAAGGGCAAGTGATTGTGGGAGAAGGCGAAGCCTTTGTGGGCCAAGGTTTGCTGCTAGTGGTTAATTTGCAAAAATAAGTGCTGGGGCTCTCGTGACGTCAGGAGGCAGCTTGCACCAGCCAAATTCTCCTGTTAGCGCCGCCATAAAACAGAGCCAAATACTAACCACGAGAGTGGGAAGAGGGCATGGGGTAATGGCTAGAGCAGACCCCCTTGGAGCTGGGGAACCTGGTTCGAGTATCGGCGTGGCCTCAACATCCTGTGATTCTGGGCAAATTACTACCATAAATAAATGTGTCTTTTCGAAAAGCCCTGATGTTGATGCTTAAGTGCCAGGAAACCACTGGCTAAAATTAAGCACTGTGTGCTCTCCCTGCGTTGCTCAAAGTTTAGTAAATGTGACCCCTAAAATTGCCTTGACGCTGCGATCTAAGCATTGGTCCCACCACAATGAGCGTCAGTATAAATAAAGAGGCCGCCTCTCTAGCACAAGGTTACAGCGAGATAACCAACTTGTGTTGTAGAGTCATTTATATGCAGCCCCGCATCAGTCAGTGTCCCCGCACGGCACAACAGAGGTGAAAAACCTTAACCCCATTCACTGAGAGGAAACATCCCACTTTTCTGGACTTTGTGGATGAAGATTTCCCCATCTGCCCCTGCAATGTTCATTTTCATCATTACTACCAGACCCTGCCCAATCAGTGGACCCCCTCACAATCTTCAGCCAGTCCTGTGTGTGCAAAACTCCGTGCCTAATTATAATCCGCAACGCGGAATCAAGCATTACATATATGGAGGCCTTCTTTTACTGTATTAGCGCAATGTCAAATCAAGTCTTCACCTGCTTAATGTCCAGTCCACCTGCTAAATGCCCCGTCGCCAAAATTGTCACAGTCAGTGCTTTTAAATGACGGCTAAATACAATTGCTGCAGCTGTGTATGGAGATACCTGCCATGGGCAGTCTTGTAGCTATTCACTCACACAAACAGTTAAATCCTCCCCATTAATTTAATCAGAGTCTGCCGGGAAGCAGGACACGACACCCCTTTTTTAGGACCCAGAGAGTGTCTCTGAAATGGATTTCCAATTTTCCAGCCATCTGCTTGGCTGAGCGCTGCGTCGTATTTCATAATTACTTTCGGGCACTTACAGCATTCTGCTTACCATGGAAACCCGAGGTGCCTTGTTTTCCGTGTACTTCTTAGGCGTCATGGAGGGGAGGGGCGGGAGAGAGGGAGCAAATATAAATGCCTATTTTATTTAGCGCGTGATGTTTAAACTGAAAGTTTATGGCATTCATTAATTTTGATCTCGGTTACAGATGCTCAAAGATAAAACAAGAAAAGGAGAGAGCGATGGGAAGTGGGCGCGACAGGGAGGAGACGGGGTGAAGTGAGAGGACGAGCACAGAGAGAGTGATGGAGAATGGAAACTGCTAGAGACGGGGGAATGAAACGAAAAGAATGAACAAGATAAGAGGAGGGCAGCGAAAATATGAAGTATAGATAAAAGGAAAAAGAAGTGACAGAGTTAAACAAGCATTGGCCGCGCGGCCGGTGCGAGACGCGCTCTGTGGTGGGGGAGGGGGAGGAGCGGGAGAGCAAGTGACGCGCGGCCGTGAAAGTGACACGGCCGCGCGGCCCCGAGAAGCGCTCTGTGGTGGGGGAGGGGGAGGAGCAAGTGACATCAAAGGCAGATGGCCTGGAGCATGCGAGGAATGCGCGTTACTGTGCGCGTACTCGCATGCTCTAGGCCAGCCAAAAGTTGTGGTCGCATTTCTGCAAGCCCACTGACTAAATGTCTCGCCCAGAGCCAGCGCTGAAGCGCTGGCTTTCAGGGCGAGACCTAAAAATGGTTGAAGATATTTCATCACGATCTGCTGACAACTCTCAGATGTAGGGTGTAGGAAAGTGGAGTATTATGTGGTGTGAGGGTTAGACCTCACTATGTAATTCTATCACAATACCCAAAAGATGGTCCTTGGATTCACACCAATACAACCTTAGTTCATTCCTGGTAGAGTGGCAAAGAGAAGTCAGGCTTTACTAGAGGAACATGTGTTAAGCATTTCAGAGTACCAACATGGGCGATAAGTAATTGACACGACTCGAGAGAAATCCGACACCAATTTATAAAAATAGAGTGTATTTTTATCTTAGTTTAGACACCAAAATGAACAGAATAGCATACCTATAGCCAGAGTTATAGATTTTTTAAGCAATATTAAATCAGTGAAGAACAATATATGAAAAAGAAAAGATTGCGGACAATGAGAAAAACCACTAGCGACAATTGGTCACTTGCAGATCGAGTTACATGAAACCCATACAGGGTTACGGTCATGTGGGGCCCAGGACCAGGCCATGACAGCCAGATCAATTTTACCAAGCCTATGCAGTCAAATACAGAGTTGTCCTGGCTGTCCTTGGTGCTGAACGGGAGCCGCACCTGTGCTGATTTCATCGCTTACACGGTGCTGCAAGCGAGAGAATGCAAATACACAACAGATACACAGCTGCTGACATCGGATGATGGTTGCACGGTGTTCCTTGTACATGCCGCATCAAGTGTGCAGGTCAGTTACCGGATTAGTGACCAACAAGCCTTGGCAGCAGTAAGCACAGCAAAAAGGTACTGGAACTTTACTGGGTCGAGGGAAGTGAGGTAGCAGCCTGAAACTTCGTGGCAGGTGAAAATACAACTTCCACAATTTTCTGGACCACTTGGATTTGGGCGATCCCATGAAGGGTCTGATAGCCAGTGACTCTTTGGATCCAGTAAGTGTTTTTACCTGCAGTTTGCAGGGGATTAGTGCCAATAGTCCAGGGGAGTCTGTGGGTGCTTCTGGCTCCACTGGGGTCCCTCTCTTTGCGAGTGCCGAGTTTTAGCCAAGGACGAGGGTTGCTCACTCAGTTCCAAGTCAGTACCACAGGGACAAAATATCCATTTGCTTTGGTGCTGTGAGTAAAGTCCTGTTGTCGGCAACACAGGTTACCTCTGGATCCTTCCTTGATGCAAGTTGGTCAGATCTGAGGCTCTGGTGTCAGGGGGGTCCCGTTAGGGGTGTGGGAGCTAATAGCCAATGGGCAACTAGCTCCTGCAGCTGGTCCGCCCCTGAGGTGACCACATCCGGGGGTGTAGGCAACCTTTTCTACCCAGAACCTGCTATTCTGCCACTCCTAAAGATGGCAGAATTAAACTGTGGTGTACAGACCAGGCTGCTCACCCTTGAGGTGTGGCCAGCCTTCTGGGGATGTACACCTCTCTGCTCGAGTGGAATTGTGCCTGGGGCAAGAGGAAGGCTGTTCCCTCCACTGGGAGTCAGCCCTGATGCATATCAGAGGCGGTGCAGCCTTTGAAGCTCACTGCCTTGATGCGTCACTTCACTAGCCTGCTTGAGAGGAGGGAGGTGTGGCGTCCTTCCTGCACAAGCCTTTGTTGCTGACTCCTCAGAGTGATCACACTGCCTGGCAAGAGGTCAGAATCCTGTCTTGGCAGCAGCAGGCACGGGAAAGCGCGGCCTGGTCAGCCAGAGCAGAGTGAAGCTGGAGCAACCAGGTGGGCAACTTCTAAGGTCGCCAACCGGGTTAATGCCATGTCCCCCAGGGCACGCGATTCATGTTAAGGGTGAGAAGACACATTGTTTGATACTAAATATTACATATTTCGATGATACAATAATGGAGTTGCCAACCTCGAGAATGACCGGGTGGCAGCCCATGTTATCCTATAGACCGCTAACTCTTATAGTAGTGTCCAATGGGGAATGCCCCTATAAGGACATTTAGGCTTGCACTTATATGTCCTCACCTTTTATATACTGCACCCTGCCTCTTGGGCTGAGCAGGCCTACCTTAGGGGTGCCTGACATATAGTTATAGGTGGTGCATTTGACTGTGCCACACATGGTGAGGGCACAGTTGAGTTCCAGTAGTTTGCACTGCTCCTGCAGTCTGCAATGGCAGGCCTGCTGTCAGTAGTTTGCTTGGGTCACCAGGTTGGCACAAAACTGTGCTGCAGCCATGGAGACCCCTTTACCACCCATGCCCTGGGTACCCCTGGTACTAGGGACTTATAAGGGGGTAAAGGCCTTGTCAATTCGGATTGACAATTCACACATAACAGTTTTAGGGAGAGAACACTGGCACTGGAGCCTGATTGGCAGGCTTCAGTGCATTGTCCGAATAGAAAACCAGCATCTAGTAGTCCAAATGGGGGGAGGGGGGAAGTGTGGGGGGGACATCTGCAAAGAGCCCTGTTTCCATAAATAGGGTTAATTATGACTGCTGTTCCCTATTGAACGCACTTGTCAAATGTATGACGCACAAAAATAATGCAATCTACATCATTCTTAGGCGTGTGCCTACACCTGCCTGGGTTTAATACTTTTGGGAATCAGGTTGAGGACCTACACTACTCATGAATCACAACTCTGGTAATGTCAGTAACTAATTGTAGTGTATAAGAACAAGCAAAGTAAATTCCAAGTACTTCATTTTCATATATTAATTTAACAAGTTCCACAGCAATAAAATATTGTTTGTTTGTATGAAAAGACTATTTTGCAGCCAAACTTAAAGCACTATAAAGATAATTCACAAGCACGCCACATGTCTCTCTGAAACCTATGAAGACAAAATGTCTGAAAGTATCAGCCAAACAAAAAGCATTTGACAACTGTGCTTTCAAGTGGGTAGATTAACAAGTGTGATTCTGAGAAAATGAGGAAGAGCAGCAACAAAATTAACCTGATATTTAGGTAAAAAGTTTTTAAGGTAAGTAGTATAAAGGGTTGATAATGATGTGTGTCTTTTTATGTGTGTCTTTTTATGTGGATCCTCAAGGTACCAATCAAATTGTCACATTGTTCCCTGCTAGAAATGCAGTCTTGACTGCAGTTAATCAAAATGTATTTAAAGTAAATTTGAGTTCCAAAACCTGCGTCTATTATTTAATGGCTGGTCTGTTCCATTAGTGAATGGGCATGTCTTTGCTTCTGGGCAGAGACACTATGTCACCGTACTTTATTTTCAAGAATAAATATTTTGTAGGCAGTTTTTGGCCTTTGTCCATTTGTGCCTCCTGAAAACAATTGCAGCAAACATTGTTGTGCAGGAAAACATATGCTAGAAAGTAAGTTCATAATTTGAGGGTGTGAGCGACAAACTTATCAACATACAACCAAGCAAGGCTATACCCCCAGTTCACAAAGAAAACTTGTCTCGACCCTAGGTGATATATTACAGGCTGCAATTGCATCCCAAGAGAAACTGGAGCTAGATTCACTCAGTGCAAACAATGTTACAGTCAAGAAAACAAAACAATAAAATCTCCAAACCATTTGGGAACAATCAAGACACATGCACCTAAAAATACAACAAATGGAAAAAAATAAGATTAGGTGAACCTGAGATATGAATTCCATTTTTTTAAAGCAAACAGCATTAAGAAACGTGAAAGAGCCAATCAGTTTGCATGTTTTGCAGTAGTCATAGACTTAGGAGCTATTTGAGGCTGACGGCGATGGAGCATCGGTCAGGACAGCCTTGCAAGTTACCCCAGTCAAAGGTTTTACCCCTTAAATCCTAGAGGTCAGTAGACCTTGGCCCGGTGGGCCTGTCAGCCCACCGGGCTTCAACCAGCAGTGGTAGCTGAGGTACCGTCAAGGACACCCCGCTTGCCCAACCTCTTTCTGTCCACCATGACATAATGGATGGGATGAGCTATGGTGTGGGTTGTGCATTGCACACCATAACTAATGAATTTCATGAATGTTTTGGTTTGTATTCACTAACTGGCAGCTAACCTTTAACTATGTTTTTTTAAATTTTTTTTATTTAAATGATGCATCTTCGTGGCACGTTGCCGCAGAGTTAACAATAAGTCTGCACTGACCTGTAATACTTACCTTTGAGCTATTGGGGAAGTCAATATTCTGGATACAATATTTTAGCAGGACAATATTTAATACTCATTTTTTGGGTGAAACATATTTCATATTTGGACAATTTCAGTAGTCCCATTTCTTTTAACAGAGTCACGAACCAGGGTATTTTTTTCCAGGTTTATCAACTCTAACTCTTGTGGAGTCTGATGTCCTGCCTAGGGCCGGTGGCCATACGTTTATCAGACACTTGCTTGGAGAGGTATCAGTGTGAAAAGTTGATATTTCTGCTAAGAAAATCGGATGCCTATGCCTGCTGCTGAGGCTCTGCTTCAGGAGTGAGCCCCTCTTTAGAAGGAGATATTAAAAGAGACAATTGGGAGCTGGGCAGCAGGCGCCAAGAGGCCACGACCCTGAAAAAAACAAACCACCAGTGACACAGCATGACAGCTGCGGTATTCAGGAAGGGCAGGGACAACCTATGCAGAGGTTATGAGGTGGGAGGAGACAATTGATGAGAGGAGGGAAGAAAACCAGTGCTTAATTTGAGCCGGTGGTTTCCGGTGCTTGGCACCGGCACTTAATTGTTAACACCAGCACTTATGACAGTCTGCCACATGGAGGAACTGTTTGTCTAATATAGAGATGAGTACAACAACAGTTGTTTATTAATTCACTATACAGTAAAATGACTAAAACCTGCCACCCAAGCCATTCTTATATCTAGTACTGTCATTGGCACTGCTGGCAGTAGCAAAGGGTAGTCTAAGCGGCAGTGGCCACCTGACGAGAGCCCCAGCACTTATTGTTTTACAAATTAAGCACTGAAGAAAACCTACGACCACTGTCACAATGTAGTGGTGCACAGTATGGGTCAGGGACAGCCTGTGAGTGTGGTGTGTGGTGACGTCGGACAGATGAGGATCAGTGGGAAATACGGAAACAGAAATAAAATGTACAGCAGCTAATGCAACTTTGCTGTTGGGGTGTACTGAAGTGGGAAGAGACAACCAGCGCAGTGTGTGTTTTAGCGCGGGGCAGATAAGAAGACACAGGAAGATGAGACGACTGAAAGGAAACAGCAACTACAACACAATAGGACATCTGCAGCAATGACCAAAAAAAGGGAAAGCAGCAGACTAGGTGGTACAGTGGGATAGCAATAAACATCTGTTACTCAGCGCCAAGATGCCTACGGGTGAACATGCACTTTACAAATACACATGTTATGTTATGTTGTATATATACTGTATCAGGGTAAAAGGAGTCAGCTCGGAGGATGCAGCTGGGTAACAGAATTTGTAAGCACCACTGTTTGCCTACTATCTCCAACATGCTGCACGGTAAGTGTGAGGAGCTCAGCAATCAGAACCACCTGGAAGGACCAGAAGTAGTGCAAATGGGCGCCTACTGGGTCCACCAACAGCTGCCTTGGCTTCTAAAAGAAAATATGGACCAACAAGTCCAATCACTTTTATGGTGCGGTTAGCTGAGAAGCCAAAACTGGATAAAAGCCACCTCAATGCTTGGTGTTCCAAGAAGTTAACATTCAGGGAGAAATGTACCCCTGTGAACTCACTTCAAGTGTGTCCTGACTGTCTGCCAGATCTGTTTTCTCCAGAGATTCCCAGATATATTCTGTATACAGATAAAGTTCCAACTTCTGAAAACAACATGAGTCATACAAACAGAGGGATGCTTTTGACAGAGAGTTTTGCAATTATAGCCAACTGATCCTGCTTCCTTTGCCCTGAATGTCCACATGTGCAGCTGTTATATGAATTCCATTTCCCATGTCCTGATTACTAAAACCCCTTGTTTTACTTTCAGCTATTGATGGTGCACCATACAAGGGTCAACTGAACAGTAAAAAAAAAGTGGACAACTTTTATTAAAACATTCTGGAACAGTGATTGCTCTAATCTTCAATAATATTGTTCATAAAAGTGAGTTGAATATAAATAAAGGAGGGAAATGAACATTATTAAGTGTGAACTAAAATATAGAACTACAAGGAATAAACATGTAAGCTCGTAAAACCTATATTTGCGTTACTATCCAAACACAGAGCCAGTTCAGGCCTTAATGAATCGTTTCTTTTAAAAGGAAATGTGAGAGCAATAATGTATGTAAGAAGGGGCTGACTCACAAAGGCCCAAATTACAAAGTCTTAAATCTGCTCTTGTTGGGTTACTTTTGCACAGATTCCCTAAATTTATAGGGATTTCACAGAGCATCACAAAGAACTCACCATGAAACGACAGATCAACGCAGTCTCCTCCGCAGGCTCCAAAGAATCTTCAAATAGCTCCACATCGGCACAAGAAAATCTGTCACTCAAGCTCTAATCACCAGCCGGCTGGATTACAGCAACGCTCTGAAAGCAGGAACCAACATAGAACTCATGAGAAGACTTCAGACAATATAGAACTCAGCAGCCGGACTCATCCTCAACCTGCCCAAATGAACCCACATCACACCACACCTCAGGAACCCACACTGGCTCCCCGTTCAGAAAAGATGGCAATTCAAGATATTGACGCACGCCTACAAAGCCCTCCATGACCACGGACCAGCATGCATGAACCCCCGCCTGAACTTCCACCAACCATCTGGAGACTTTCGCTCCGCCTCCCTCACCCTCACACAGACACCGTGCATCCGCAGAAGCCACAGCGGAGGTCATTCCTTCTCCTACCTCGCTGCACAGTCCCCTCCACTTCCGAACATCACAATCGCTGGTGGACTTCAGGAAGAGACTCAAGACCTAGCTTTTCGACTGAGCCCAGCAACCTAACGCCTTGATACCCTCACGGGTGATTATCAACGCTTTACAAATACTGTTTGATTCATTGATTGAATGTTGTAAGGACTATTAGAAGAAAGCACATCTCACCCTGGAGGGTGATCCAGCGCTAACAATAAAAATAATTCTCCTATTATGCTTTTGGTCATCCAGGTGCAACTATTCCTCTAACACACACACTATATCCATATGACGGTGGGGCCCATAACACCGCATATACATTCACTTACTCATTTATTCCCTGGATTTCCTCCGTCATTAACCTAGGAGAAAACGATTCGCTGGAAGGAGACGGGATACCTCTTTTATCATGACATAATATTTCTCATTTGCTTTTAAGGTATTCCGCTCATTGGTCGATGGACCATCTAGTAGGAATCAGTTGATGGTGATTAAGACCAGCTCAATCACAATAAACTCTTTAACATTTCATTTTTAATCATTGAGCTAAAGAATCACTGAGTCATTTGTTTAAAGAATAATAAAGTTTATATAAAGTTTTGAATGCAGGAAATGAGGTTAAGCTTATTATTCAGATCATTACATTTATCATCAATATAAGAATAATTTGAAATTGCAATGCATATTTAATAGACGGAAAAATAGGGTTATCATAATAAGAACTCTAAAGATCAATCTATCTATCTATCTGGGGAAAGTCTAATAATTCTAAAATAAAAATCTATCAGGAAAAGTTCTCCTAAAGCAGCATCTTTATACTCAACTGGAAAAGAAAAATAGCAGCAGCAGCATCAGCTCGTAAGCATCAGCAACCGCAACTTCACCCATCTACAGCATCTAACTCCTGTAGCATCTCTCTCCCGCAGCATTCCCGCAGCATTCTAACCCCTCCCACCAAGAGTAGGTCTTCTTATACCCTAATTCTAGCTTACAGTATAAAATGTTTCTTCTTCATGGCGTGATTCTTTCTCATTGGTCAAAACTCAGGCCCATATACATTTTAATCAAACTTCCTGGTCTTAACCAGTTCCGTGTGGAATGTCCATGCAAGCATCGTTTCCCACAGTTCATGCAATTGCTCATCCATTTCGATCAGTCCAAATTGTATCTTTTTCTGCCACATTTTGTGTTAAACAGTTCCGTCTATTGATTCAGTTGGACTTCTCACGCTTCTTGCTGATCATCTTGGCACACATCTGCTCAGAAAGGTCACAACAGCCTTGACCATACTTCCATCTTAGCCTCTCAGCATCAGCACGTGATCATCCCTTTTCCACAGCCTCTCTCCTCTATCACATGGTCCCCCGCTCATGCGTACTCTAGCAACTGGCGGCCATTTTATATTGCTGCTCGACAGGCCTAAGCGCACTATTTTCAAAGATAAACAAAATATTGTTAAAACAAAGAAATATAAACCCTTTCGTTTCCCTCCCGTCTTTCTACGTATCCCAATTAGGTATTACCTAGCAAAAAGCAACATATAAAGCTGTCCCTTACTTACCATCGCTTTATTTTGCAACCACACGTTTTATTTAAAAGCACAGATCATGCGTTTATTATTTAATTAGTACGCAAATATTATGTTATGTTAGACACGTAAACAATTATAAGTTGATTAATTTGCACACGGAATAGCGTGTTACCTTTAACCCTTAACATGTAACATACATTGTTGGTTATTTACTTAAACGAACATGTTTATTAATTATTTTACGAAAATATTAGGAGGTTAAAAATGTTCATTTACCCTGCTCCATCAACTCCCCCTTTGGTGATTTTTAATATCACCACAAAACCCAAGTTATACAATTTTCTCAGACAGCATATATCTTTTATCCGTTTGCTTTTGTTAGTTTACACAACTGTATCCCTTTCAACTTGTCTCTTCGTTTTCTTGTACATGTTCTCTTTTATTTCTTCTAACTCTATTTCCCCATTTCTCTCTCTCTCTCCTTGTTTATCATGTTTTCTTTTTCTATTTTATTCTGCCTTCTTCTTCTCTTTATACATGTTATTGCAAGCTTCAGTACTAATATTATTATTATTATCACGGTTGCTATTATTATAACTTTCCATATTATTAATCCACTCATTCTTGTTAACCAATTTATTACTGAAGAAAACCCTTTACCAAGTTTTCCCCATGCACTTTCAACCTCCAGTGGAACAAGTTCTTTGTGCAAATTTGTAATATTTGTTATATACTTCTGTATATTTTCGCTTTTATCTGGAATGTAAGTGCAACAATGTTGGACTTTCAGCATTCTACAGACTCCGCCCTCTTTTGCCAAAAGAATGTCACGGGCAAGTCGATTTTGCATCACCATAGCTCTCATGGCAACCATCTCGGTATTTACCATCAAGAACCCTCCACCAGTATCTGTAGATAAACGATCTACCACTGTGGATAATTTCCGAATTCTAAATGCATTCAAAGATATTCCCACTGCTGGTATCAATGCTCCAAAAATATCACCTACTATTTCTGAAAAACTTTCCCTTTTTCTACGTGTAAAGGTATTTATCATTTTGTGTGTTCCTTTTTCTTTTCTATCCATATGAAAAATCTTTGGAAAGACCAGGCCTAAGTAACATGACCCATACCAATGGTCCGGCAACCTGTAATAAGCCCTATTTCCGCAAACATAATAAATCCCTGGAAATACTGGATCTTTTCCCCCTTTGAATCCCCATCCACCTAAAATTTGGTAATTGTCATTGCAACTACTGGAACCCACAAAATAATTGTCATATCTTGTCTTATTTCTTCTAATGCACAACCTTCCCTGTTGGGGCCAATCCAGAGTCATAGCTGCATTTGTCTTTTTCTTGTCATGTTTGTCTTCCTCAAACGCCCAAAGAGGTGTTTTTGTCTCTTCTATCACTTTTCTTTGAAATTTCACTCTTCTCTCTTCAACCATCTCTAAAAATACCTTTTCTTCCTTCTTTAACTCACAGGTAAGGTTGTATCTAATTATACTATCTAATGTTAAAATCTTATCTTCTAAAAAATATTCACCAAACGTTTTTCCCTCTTTTATTTTGTTCAGCTCGGGAACTACAGAAACTTTCGCAAAAATCTTATTTATGTCAGTGTAATAATATTCTAATCTACCTGTTTTATAAAATAGACTTGCTAAAACGCTACATGTTATTCCATACGTCAAAGGGAGGTGATAATAAGTCACACCCTCTGCTACAGATGCAGGCAACTGCATACAAACATAGCAATCTCTTACATCCATTGTTTCTACATACTCATATAATAATTTAGTAAAAACATTTTTTGAAAAATCTGTTATCGATTTGTCCTTGTGTAATTCTGCACTACTCTTTAAAATAACTGGTTCTTGAGTGTTAGCTCCTTTTTCTTTCTCAGTGTTATTAGACGTTTCTACTACAGCTAAACTAATTGGAATAGTGATTGCTAAAACCACCCATACTGTCATTAATAATCCTGTACAAAAACAGCACATCTTGCACCATCTACTTAAAAACTCACATTTACATTTTCTATCTCTAGTATTCTCCATTTTGTTTTATATCCTTATTTATTTGTTTTCCAGAAAATTGTGTCACTACACCTCAGAAATGACTTATTTGCCACTCTGTACTTCAATGTTTTGTCTTTACTTAGTACTTTCTTTTAATTCTTTCTCAGAATTCTTTCTTTGTCACATCCGGTAAATTCGTCAGATCCAGTGTTTTGTCAAATCCGGTAGAAACTATTTAAACTTCTTCAGGTCTGTTGCACTTCACTTTCTCCCATCAGGTTTCTTTGTTCTGGGTTCTCGTGAGTGTTCTTTTCTTCTTTGTGACTAGTCAAAGCAAGATACAACCATTCAGGCGATCTATATTTCGGATTTACCTTCTTTATTCTTTTCGTTTTCTGCAAGTGTTTTCCACCTTGTTTTTCTTGCTCTCTTTGACTTGTTATTTCATTCACTTGTTCAGCACTTTTTCCATCCAACCTTATGATTCTGTATCTTAATTTTCTTACTTCGTTGGGCCAATTGTCTCCTTTTCTTGGCCTTTTTGCTTCACTTCCTTTTTCCTCTCTTTCTGTTTTCCAATTTCTTTTTCTTGACTCTAGTTTTTGGTTTCTTTCTTCTCCACTTTCTTCAGACTCTGTTTCAATTCTTTCGTCATTGCCTCTTATTTTGAAACTTATAATTTCATTTTCTTCTACTTGTGGTTCTTTTCTTATCTTCCTTCGTTCACCTATTTCTGTCCCTCCTCGAGGTTCTTCCGAATTTGTGTCAGTTTTCCTTTCTGCTTCTAAATTTCCCTGTTCTCGTGTTTGACTATTTTTCCCTATTGCTCCTCGGGGATCTTCTGATTTTTCTAGCTTTTTGTTTGTAACTCTCCCTTCTTCATCTATCAATATTATCTCCGAAGGATTTTTACCACAACTTGTACTTGGTTGCTCACTGTCACTATCTTCTGGCTCAGTTTCTTCTCTTATGCTTTCAAAATTCCAATTTCTTTTTAGAATTTCTTCACAATCCGAATGCTCTGTATCAGATTCTGAACTGGTATCTGATATTTCCAGATGTCGACTTACAGGTCGATCTTCAAGATCTGGAACTTCAGCTATTTCTTCTACTTCTTCTGTCGTTGCACTTGTAGTTGGGTCTTCCAGATGTCGACTTACAGGTCGATCTTCAAGATCTGGAACTTCAGCTATTTCTTCTACTTCTTCTACTTCTTCTGTCGTTGCACTTGTAGTTGGGTCTTCCAGATGTCGACTTACAGGTCGATCTTCAAGTTCTGGCACCGTTTGTTTCTTCTTCTGTTTCTGATGCTGAACTGTTATCCAATACTTCCAGATGTCGACTCACATGTCGATCTTTAGGTTCTGGAACTCTGATGGTGTGACTGGCATGTACCCAGTGTTTCACTCCTGCACACTTGACTGCAGTGGTCGTCACCAGGATCACTTGTCGTGGTTCGTCCCATCGAGGAACCAAACAGTTTCTTCTCCTGTGGACTTTTATACGGACCCAATCTCCTGGATTCAAGTTGTGAGCTGGTTTTCTTTCAAGAGTGGTCGCATCCGGTCCAACCTGATGAAACACAGAACGCACCACATCAGCCAATCCTTTGCAATAATCCAGCACTAGATCATCAGTTATAGTCAGTAGTTTGTTGACAGGTACTTGTGCTTGTCTCATTGCTCGTCCCATAATTATTTCATGGGGACTGAGTCCAGTTTTCCTTTCCGGAATACTTCTGATTGTCATTAGAACTAATGGCAAAGCATCTGGCTATTTGAGTCCTGTAGCTTGACACATTTTTCCTAACCTGTTTTTTATTGTTCCATTCACTTGCTCTACGATTCCAGAAGCCTCTGGTCTGTATGCACAATGCAGTTTCTGTTTAATACTAAGTGCTTCACAAATCAGTTTAACTAATTCATTTTGGAAGTGCGTTCCTCTATCTGTTTCAATCGTGACTGGAAAACCATACCTCGGAATGAATTCTCGCAGCATAAGTTTTGCTACCGTAATACCATCATTCCTTCTTGTTGGGTATGCCTCCACCCAACGGGAAAACAAACAGACGACCACTAGGACATACCTTAGTCTGTTGCAAGGTGGCATTTCAATAAAATCCATTTGCATTCTAGTGAAAGGACCCCCTTCTCGTCCTATTGTTCCTAGACTCACTACTGTCTTCCTTCCTGGATTTAACTGTTGACAAATAAGACATCTCTGACAAAGACTCTCAGCTATGGCTCTGAATTTTGGATTGTACCATGTTTGTCTAAAAAGTCTGATCATTGAATCTCTCCCAATATGGGCTTGTCCATGGTACATCCGTGCCATGTCAGAAATCATGCTATCAGGCATAACTGGTCTCTCACCTCTGTAAACCCAAACATCATTATCTTCATGTTTTCTACATCCTGCTTTTATCCATGTATCTTTTTCCTCATCCTCTGCAGCTTCTTGCAACTGTCTCACCTCATCCCATGTCTCAATAGAGTTAGTAAAAAGCAAAGGACAAGAAATATGCTCTCTTTCCCGACATTTGTTTAAAGAAACCACATTCTTTGCACAATACTGTGCCATTTCGTCAGCATATTTATTACCAACAGTTATGTAGTCTTCCCCATTTTTATGTGCATTGCACTTCACAACAGCAATCTGTTTAGGCAGCTGTATCGCCTCAAGCAGCTTTTTCACAAAATCTCCATTTATAATGGGCGTTCCGGCAGACGTCAAGAAACCCCTTTGTGACCAAATCTGACCGAAATCGTGCACCACCCCGAAGCCGTACTGGCTATCTGTCACAATCGTAACCCGTACATTTCGTCCCAACTTGCATGCTTGAATCAGAGCTACTAATTCTGCGACTTGGGCAGACCGTACCCCTTTCAGACAAGATGCTTCCAGTACAGTTGCTACTGTGCAAACTGCATATGCTGCACTTAGAACTCCATCACTCGTTCTCAAACATGAGCCATCCACAAACAGAATATAATCTGATTCTTTCAAAGGCTCATCTCGTATGTCAGACCTTGGATTGTCTGAATGTGCTCGTATTCGAGCACATTCAGACAATCGTGATCTACTTCATCCATTTCAATCACACTCTCTTCATCTGGCAATGATGTCGAAGGATTCACATTCATACATCTGTCAATGGTCACATTATCTGCACTCAAAATTACTTTTTCATACCTAGTCAGCCGACTATGTGTCATGTATTGGGTTTTCGTTCTTGTCAAGAGAATTTCCACAGAATGGGGAACATATACTCTCAGTGGATACCCCATCACTATGCCTTCACTCTGTTCCAGACTCACACAAGTAGCAGCAACTGCATTCAAACATCCAGGCAATGCTTTCGCTACAGGGTCTAAAACAGCCGAAAAATATGCAATTGGTCTTTTCATAGTTCCATGTCTCTGCACCAAAACTGAAAATGCACATCCATCTCTTTCACTGCAATACAGCTCAAAATCTTTCTCATAGTCAGGCATTCCTAATGCTGGAGCCTCACACAATTTCTTTTTCAACTCTCTGAATGCTTTCATTTCTTCATCATTCATTTCAAAAGGATCTTTAACATCCTTCTTTGTCAGTTTCTGCAATGGTTTAGCAATCAGTGAAAAACCGCTTATCCATTGTCGACAATATCCAACCATTCCCAAAAACATTCTTACCTCTCTTTGTGTCATTGGAGCTCTCATTCCTTGAATCATTTTTATTCTTTCAGTCATTACCTTTCGCACTCCTTTCTCAATTTTATTCCCTAAATACTGGACTTCTTGTTGACAAAACTGCAATTTTGAAGGGGACACTTTATGTCCTCTTTTTGCTAAATGATTCAGCAAAGCAATTGTATCATTGACACATGCTTCTTTCGTTTTTGATGCCACCAGTAGGTCATCAATATACTGAACCATCACTGACTTTTCTGGCATTCTTAAATCTTCCAATGATTTCTTTAGGATCTGATTAAAGATTGAGGGACTTTCTGTGTACCCTTGAGGAATTCGGCACCATGCCAAAATACGCTCTCCAAACCTAAACGTAAATAATGGCTGGCTATCTGGATGCAGTGGAATAGAGAAAAATGCATGACATAAATCAATTACTGTGTACCATTCTGCTTCACGTGGAATTTGGTATAGAATCACAGCAGGGTTCGGTACTATTGGGCAACAAGGCACAACAATTTTGTTTACCTTCCTCAAATCCTGTACAATTCTATATGTTCCGTTTGGCTTTTTCAGTCCCATTATTGGCGAATTACATGGACTGCTCATGATTTCTTTTAGAATCCCTTGTTCAATCATTTTATTTATTACTGACGTTATTCCTTCAATTATTTCTGGAGTCAATTTATACTGGGGCGTATTTGGGTAACTCGTTCCCTCTTTCACTGTTATTTTAACGGGATCTACTCCTTTCATTAATCCTACATCTTCTCCTGTAAAATCCCACACTTCTTCTTTCACTGTCTTTTTCAATTCAATTGGGATTTTCTCTGCATCAAATACAGGAAACAAACCATTTACTTCTGGTTCTAAATTCACCATTGTCATTTTATACAGCACATCCTCATCTGGAGTCTGAAATGCAATTCCGTCTGGGGTACAGTAGATAGTGCAGTTCATCTTGCACAATAAATCGCGTCCTAATAGGTTCACGGGACTACAATCGCATACCACAAATCGGTGCATTTCGCTAAATGGACCAATTCTTACCTTCACTAATTTAGTAAGAGGCGTTTTAATTTGCTGATTGGAAACTCCAACTACTTGGATATGTTCACCTGAGAGAGGAAGGTTTGGAATTTCCACTGACCTAACAGTAGAACGGGTAGCTCCAGTGTCAACAAGGAATGTTACATTTGCACCATTCACTTCTCCATCCACAAATGGACCAGACTGATCTACCTCTAGAGTTGCGCCAAGCACGCACTCTTCCCCTCTCCTAGGCACCGTCAGGAACTTTCATCCGTGTCATCCTCATCCTGTCGTAACCAATATTGAGAAATTGCAGCTGCACGCGGCAACTGTGTTACCTGTTCTCCTCCGTAGAATCCTGTTTCTGCACTGTATTTCTGTTGGTTAACACTCTTGGGAAGTGGTGGTTGTGGCACCTGACCTTGTTGAGTAACTACCTCACTCTGCACCTGTGAATTTAATGATTGATTTTCCACATTAGGTTTTGGAGGAAATTTACACTCATTTCTCCAATGTCCTAGCTTTCCGCAGTTGTGGCATGGCCACTTTTTCTTTGCCTCATCTATGCTCATTTGTCCTTTTCCTTTACCTATATTAGGTCGGGATTTAACCTGTCCTGTTTCACTACCAGTATTACTCAATTGAGCTTCTTGCTTCTCTGCAACTTTCACCTGTGCCCACATGGCCTTTTCTTTCAATTTACGCTGTCTACTCTCAATTTCATCACTGCAATACTTAGCATATCTCAAAACCTCATCCACTGTGCTATTCTGCCAACCAATCAAGTGCTGCTTAATCATTTCACTTATCTCTGGTTTCAATCCATACACAAACCTATATACAAAATGACTCGTATCCTTCTCATTCAGTGTCTCATAACCACTATACTGTTTGAAAACCAACAACAATCTCTCGTAGTACGCATGCACTGATTCTTTACTTTCCTGTGTTGTTCTGTCTATTTTTACCCAATCTGTTTCTTTAGGTGGAATTTTATTCTTCAAAAAGGTAACTACTTGGTCGTACTTCCTCATCACTTCTGGTCCTGGCGCTCCTGTTTTAGCGTCCCTTGGATATTCTACAGTTGGCCAATCAATAGTAATCTTACATTCTGTCCACAAATCAGCTGGCACTACTATATCAAACAATCCATCCAGATCTATCCACAGCACTTTTGACACCTTAACAAATCTTTCCACTTGTCTGTACCATTCTACTGGTTTCTCCCTCAATTTTGGGAAGTCATTTGTAAATGACAGTATATCCTGTCTGGTCCATGGAACATGCACATAACTACCACCTGGAGTTTCTCTCATCGGGTACTCCCTAACAACTGGTTCCCTATCTGTCACTGCAAAAGCCAAAGATGCTTTATCTGTTGTTTTCTCATTCCTTTTTAACCATCTATTTCGCCATCTATCCACATCACCCCATTTTCTCAATAAAACAATTAACTCTTTTATTTGGGTCAGTCTTCCTGATGTGTTCAAATTCTCTATGTCTTTCTCACAAAAATCTACTCTGTATGGTTTCTGCAACGTTCTCACTTTTACAAATTCCACTCCTAGTTCACTTGCTGTCTCTTCCAATTTGTCATGTAAATTTCTAGCTCTCCAAGTAAGACTTTTGCACAAAAACATAATCTCATCATCCTGATAATTTTTTAATTTTTCTGTACCAATTGTTCCCAAAATCAATTCTTCCATGTCTATTTTCAACCTAATTACATCTAATGGTTTCTCTTCCGGTTCTTTTGTTTTTAGCGCTTTCATCCATTCATTTAACTCATCTGGAGTTGGACCTACAGGCGTACTATTTAATTCTATCCAATTGCTACTTCTTTCTGGTGTTCCTGATGCGGACTCCGTTACCATAGGCATTCTCCTAATTTCATTCTCATTTATCGTCAAATTTGTAGGTGGGCTTGGTCTATAGGTACTAGCCAAATTGTGTGCACCTTCATTATTCAGCTCCATTCCTTCTCTTTTTCTTTGCAAATGTGAATTCATGGGAATCACTAAAGAGCGTTCATCAATTTTCTGATTCTCAAAAATTGGCATTACTGGACCTATCGTTACTGGTACAGTTACAGCTTCCATATTCTTTGTCAATTCTCTTATTTTCTCAGTCAATTCTCTTGTCGTTTGTGCTAATTCAGTTGCATTGTCACTTTCTATCTCTTCATTTTGTGAAGTTTTTAATTGATCTTGTGACCTATTTGTCTCATCTCTTCGTTCAGGTTTTTTATTCCTCCCAGTTTCCATTGGCGGTGCATTAGGTGTCACCACCGCAGAAGTCTGTTGGTATGGAGGTGGGTTTCTGTTTAAAATATCTTCCAGCAATTCGTCATCTGTTTCACTACCACCATACACATACTTTTCTACCACTAAATGCTTCTTTTTCTCTGTACACTTTCTCTTTGCTTCTTCCTCAACTGTAAAAGCTGGAAACAAACCTCCTGTCATGTTAGCATATCTCCAACGCTTTACTCTGTCCTCATGATTTACTCCCCATAACCTTCCAGGCACAAACTCATGATTCCTTAATCCTCTGGATCTCTCTCGCTCATACATCTCATCTTCCCATTCCGTTAAAGCTTCAAACTGTGTCGGTCTAGGTCTGGGTTCTAACATTACCATCTTTTCTCTCAAGTTCCGTAGTACAGCTACATTAAATGAACCATTCTCAGGGAAAGCCAATGCTCCATCATTCTTGGTGTATTTTGTCCAATTTTCTAACCATATGCATGTATGATATCCATATTTCAGCATCATATGTGAAGCTGGTGATTTCGGCGGAGGAATTATTTGTCCCTCTCTGGTCACTACCTTTTTGTCTTTCTTAAAGAAGTTCTTAACTTTCGATGATGTTTTCTCTCTACCATACTCATAATACGACATGATTCACAACCTTTTTCTCCTTAAATGATCCGCAATTCAACACTATTCTCTATGCGTTATTCCAACCAATACTAGCACGACTCACACCAATGCTCCAATCACAAACTTCCACGTCACTAGGCTATTCAACCAATCCTAGCGCGACTCACACCAAAACTCCAATTAGAGCGATTTCTGTCTACGGCGCACTGTCCAATCCCAGCGCGGCTTCTGTCTACGTCAGTTCTGCTCCTGTTTCCATGTGACTAGCGCACTGTCCAATCCCAGCGCGACTCTTGTCTACGTCACTTCTGCTCTTGACCCCTCCTTTACAAAATTTATCGGCAATTTCTTTTTCAACAATTCTTTGTTAGTTACAACATTTAAAACACATTTCCATTGTCTGATTCGCTAAACCAAAAAGATAGCTTTGACCATTTACACAAGAATTCTGTATTTTCCAGTAGGCAGCGCTTCCCTCTACCCTACCACAGAATTTTCAGTTTTGCCGATAAAGTAGCACTTCCCTCTACCTTACCCTTCTTTCAAGCAATCAGTAAACCCGTTTCTCTGGGGATAAAGCACATGTGGAGACTATACTGCTCCTGAGAATTAAGGCCAGAGTTTCACAAGAAAACCGATCACTATTTCACTTACACACCTTTTATACGCAAAATGTCCCTATTATAACACAACCTGTGTTATTACCAAAAATGAACTCAGACAGTGTACAATTCCATGTGACTTCTCTTGCCACACGTGTTCCACTTCCTACTTCCCGGAAGCGTGAAAACTTACATATAACATAACGCGACTCAACAAAAAGTGTTAGACATGAACTTATCAATAATCAATAATCAATAATCACCAAACTAATCTATAGTAACCATAACTCTGCTACCAAGAAATCTGATCCAGCGCTAACAATAAAAATAATTCTCCTATTATGCTTTTGGTCATCCAGGTGCAACTATTCCTCTAACACACACACTATATCCATATGACGGTGGGGCCCATATCACCGCATATACATTCACTTACTCATTTATTCCCTGGATTTCCTCCGTCATTAACCTAGGAGAAAAACGATTCGCTGGAAGGAGACGGGATACCTCTTTTATCATGACATAATATTTCTCATTTGCTTTTAAGGTATTCCGCTCATTGGTCGATGGACCAAATAGTAGGAATCAGTTGATGGTGATTAAGACCAGCTCAATCACAATAAACTCTTTAACATTTCATTTTTAATCATTGAGCTAAAGAATCACTGAGTCATTTGTTTAAAGAATAATAAAGTTTATATAAAGTTTTGAATGCAGGAAATGAGGTTAAGCTTATTATTCAGATCATTACATTTATCATCAATATAAGAATAATTTGAAATTGCAATGCATATTTATTAGACGGAAAAATAGGGTTATCATAATAAGAACTCTAAAGATCAATCTATCTATCTATCTGGGGAAAGTCTAATAATTCTAAAATAAAAATCTATCAGGAAAAGTTCTCCTAAAGCAGCATCTTTATACTCAACTGGAAAAGAAAAATAGCAGCAGCAGCATCAGCTCGTCAGCATCAGCAACCGCAACTTCACCCATCTACAGCATCTAACTCCTGCAGCATCTCTCTCCCGCAGCATTCCCGCAGCATTCTAACCCCTCCCACCAAGAGTAGGTCTTCTTATACCCTAATTCTAGCTTACAGCATAAAATGTTTCTTCTTCATGGCGTGATTCTTTCTCATTGGTCAAAACTCAGGCCCATATACATTTTAATCAAACTTCCTGGTCTTAACCAGTTCCGTGTGGAATGTCCATGCAAGCATCGTTTCCCACAGTTCATGCAATTGCTCATCCGTTTCGATCAGTCCAAATTGTATCTTTTTCTGCTACATTTTGTGTTAAACAGTTCCGTCTATTGATTCGGTTGGACTTCTCACGCTTCTTGCTGATCATCTTGGCACACATCTGCTCAGAAAGGTCACAACAGCCTTGACCATACTTCCATCTTAGCCTCTCAGCATCAGCACGTGATCATCCCTTTTCCACAGCCTCTCTCCTCTATCACATGGTCCCCCGCTCATGCGTACTCTAGCATCTGGCGGCCATTTTATATTGCTGCTCGACAGGCCTAAGCGCACTATTTTCAAAGATAAACAAAATATTGTTAAAACAAAGAAATATAAACCCTTTCGTTTCCCTCCCGTCTTTCTACGTACCCCAATTAGGTATTACCTAGCAAAAAGCAACACATAAAGCTGTCCCTTACTTACCATCGCTTTATTTTGCAACCACACGTTTTATTTAAAAGCACAGATCATGCGTTTATTATTTAATTAGTACGCAAATATTATGTTATGTTAGACACGTAAACAATTATAAGTTGATTAATTTGCACACGGAATAGCGTGTTACCTTTAACCCTTAACATGTAACATACATTGTTGGTTATTTACTTAAACGAACATGTTTATTAATTATTTTACGAAAATATTAGGAGGTTAAAAAATTTTCATTTACCCTGCTCCATCAAGGGTTTCTAGGACCTAGGTACGTGGGGGACTGAGCTGGCCGAGCCTGTGGTCTAAGTAAATAGTCCTGTCTTCAGTTTCTTGTGGAATTAAACCGCTAAGGAGGCGGCTCTGATGTGCGGGGTGAGGTCATTCCATGCCTTGGGTGCGAGGTACAAGAAGGTGCGGCCCCCGGCTCTCGCTTGAAGATGCAGTGGATGTGAGGGAGCAGGAGTTCGATCAAACGTAGGTTTCTGGTCGGAGTGTGTAAGTTGATGCTGCTGTTGCGGTAAGGGGGGGGTCTAGGTTGTACAAGGCAACGTATGTGACACAGCGGAAACCCTTCCCTTACAGCCCCATTAAATAATGATAAGCCACTTTCCCAGCCTGAAAAGGCACTTACTCCACCCTAAGGGAGCAAATGCATAGGTTTCCAGCTTGGGAAAAGACCTGCAGGAGGCATGCGTGTACTACAAAATGTTGAAAGTTTTGAATTTTGAAAATCGCATCCTAATTTGGCAGTGGAGAGGGTATCACTAGTGGAATACAAACCAGAAACTTAAGAGTTAAGAGGCACCAGTGCTTTCCAGAGTTCAGATAATGCCCAGAGTTCAATAAACTTTGCAATGCGATGTGTGCTTTGACATCTATAATTTGGTTCTTTTGAGAAATACCTGGCTTATTTGCATACTTGATGCCTAAGAAATGAATGTTGATAAAAGAGTTTGAGGGACTTTGTGTATATATATATATATATATATATATATATATATATATATATATATATATATATATATTCACTGAAAAAACCATAGGTTTTAGGGACAGTTATAGTTAGTTGGACATTGCACTCGTACAAAACCCGTGAAATTCCCCTGTTATAGTTAGTTCAGCTAACTATAACTCGCGCCCGCAATGCACTGCTGATGACGTCACATATTACATCACTCATGACATGGTCAGTGACATCACTGATGACATCACTGATGACATCACTGATGACATCACTGATGACATCATCCAGTGACTGTGTGTTTCTGTAAAGTTTAAATATGTTTAATATATATAGGGAAAGGCGTATTGAAGAATGAGTGGGTGTATAAGTGTCTGAATGGATGATTTAGTACGTGAGTGACTGACTCTACAAGTGAGTGATTAAACGTATCTTACTGAATGCATGGGTTAGTGACTAAACTGTGTGAATGTCTGTATCCGTCTGTTTGTTGGTGTGTAAGTGGATGCATGGATTTGCGAATAGCTACATGAGTGTCTATATGGGTTATTGATTGGTTCTCTGAGTATCTGTATGGCTGCCTGAGTGTTTGTGTGGGTGGGGTGTGTGTGACTCTATACATAGATGTGTGAGTGGGTGATTCACTGGGTGCATGATTTCAAGAGTGCATCTGTGATGGACTGCTTGGGTGGGTGAGTGTGTGTATGGGTGTGTTAGTGAGTGAATGTACATCTCAGTGGTACATGTGCAAGTAACTACATATGTAAAAGGCAGTATATATGTGTGTTAGAGTATTTAAATGGCTATAAGTGAGAGTGTGTTATTGTGAGAGTGGCTGTATGGATGCGTGTGTGCTTGTATCAGTTATTGTATAAGAGCGTAAGAATGTGCTAGTATTTGTATGAGTAAGTGAGCTGGTGTGTGTATAACTGTATAGGTGAGTAAATGGGTGTGTGATTAATTTTTTGCATGACTGACTAGGTGTGTGAGTACCTCTATGGATGAGTGGCGGTGTGTGAGTGTTTATATAGGTGTATGAGTGCATATGATAGTCCTGTACTGAGTGACTGTAAGTATGAGTGACTGTACAGGTGAGTGAGTGGATGTGTGTGTAGACCTAAGAATCAGTGAGTGGGTATGTAGTTTTTGGTGTTGGAGTGTCTATGGTTTTGAGAATGGCAGTCTGTAATTTAGAGTGGGTGTATCAAAAGTTATATTAGGGTGTGAGAAGATGCATGAAATTATCACATGGATGATGTCATCAGTGATGTCATTTGAGATGTCATCAGTGATGTCATCAGTGATGTCACTGACCATGTCATGAGTGATGTAATATGTGACGTCATCAGCAGTGCATTGTGGGAGCGCGAGTTATAGTTAGCTGAACTAACTATAACAGGGGAATTTCACGGGTTTTGTACGAGTGCAATGTCCAACTAACTATAACTGTCCCTAAAACCTATGGTTTTTTCAGTGAATTTCAAAGGTTTTTTAAATGCTAATTTCTAACTATAACGTGTCTGAAACCTATGGTTTTTTCAGTGAATTTCAAAGGTTTTTTAAATGCTAATTCCTAACTATAACGTGCCTGAAACCTATGGTTTTTTCAGTGAATTTCAAAGGTTTTTTAAATGCTAATTTCTAACTATAACGTGCCTGAAACCTATGGTTTTTTCAGTGAATTTCAAAGGTTTTTTAAATGCTAATTTCTAACTATAACGTGCCTGAAACCTATGATTTTTTAAGTGAATTTCAAAGGTTTTTTAAATGCTAGTTTCTAACTATGCCAACAGAGGTAGGACATGTGAAGAAAGAAGTAAAAACGCACAGAAAGAAGCAAAAGATGTGCAGAAAGAACCAACAGAGGAGCAGAAAGAGGCCTTGTTGCAAAATCATCCTGTGCCCACAACTTTTTCAGACGGGTACTGGTGGTAACTGACTCTGACTAACCAGAGCCAGTGCGCGTTTGCACAGTGGTGAAGGGAGGGGGCCTGAGGTGACATGTGTCAAACGCGCTCCATGGCGCGCTTTTAAGTTGCGGGATTAAGTCCCCTTGAATCCTGAGGGTCCCTGGGGCCCAACTATCCCCCCAGGTACCTACAGTTAGGACCACAGAGCTGAGTTGCAGAGAGGCGTTCCGAGGCCACGCACCTTTTTTCACCTCTCTGCAACGCAACTCTGTTGTGCTTACTGAAGGTACCTGGTGGGCTAGTTGGCCCCCAGGATTCAAAGGGAATTAACTCCCCAACTTAAAACGCACCACAGGGCGTGTTTGCGCACATGTCACCTGAGGCCCCGCCCCCTCCCTTCACCACTGTGCAAACGCGCCCCGTGGCGCGTTTTAAGTTGGGGGATTAGGTCACCTTGAATCCTGAGAGTCCCTGGGGCCCAACCAGCCCACCAGGTACTTCCAGTAAGCACCACAGGCCTGCGTTGCAACGCCTGTAACAAATTGTGCAGTTGTGTTTAGGTAGTGAAGAGGGTCGTGCTGGGGGTAGTGTTTTAGGGTTTAGGGTAGTGCAGTGGTGTTTGTGTAGTGTAGGGGTCATGCTGGGGGTAGATTTAGGGTTTAGGGTAGTGCAGTGGTGTTTGTGTAGTGTAGGGGGTCATGCTGGGGGTAGATTTAGGGTTTAGGGTAGTGCAGTGGTGTTTGTGTAGTGTAGGGAGTCGTCCTGGGGGTAGTGTTTTAGGGTTTAGGGTAGTACAGTGGTGTTTGGGTAGTGTAGGGGGTCGTGCTGGGGTTAGTGTTTTAGGGTTTAGGGTAGTGCAGTGGTGTTTGGGTAGTGTAGGGGGTCGTGCTGGGGGAGTGTTTTAGGGTTTAGGGCAGTGCAGTGGTGTTTGGGTAGTGTAGGGGGTCATGTTTTAGGGTAGTGCAGTGGTGTTTGGGTAGTGTAGGGGTCGTGCTGGTGGTAGTGTTTTAGGATTTAGGTTAGTGCAGTGGTGTTTGGGTGGTGTAGGGGGTCGTGCTGGGGGTAGTGTTTTAGGGTTTAGGATAGTGCAGTGGTGCTTGTGTAGTGTAGGGGTCGTGCTGGGGGTAGTGTTTTAGGGTTTAAGGTAGTGCAGTGGTGTTTTTGTAGTGTAGGGGGGTCATGTTTTAAGATGCAATGCTCCAATACCTGACCAGTCTGCACTACATAAAACTGCAAAAAAACTAAAAATAAAAAGTGTTTTGCACACTTTTGTCATTGGGCTATATGTGGGCTACATCTGGGTAATATTTGTGCTACATTTGGGCTCTTTTTCACTGGTGGCCATCTTGGAAGACTTCTTTGTTATGAAGTTTCCTAATTTCTTCATTTACTGCAGTCTCCTCAGTAGGAAATGCTTTCAGTTTTTTACTTTGATTCCATCAAGAAGGCATTCAGATGTGTCTCACATCTGCCATAAATTCAGAATGTTAGCACTCTAGTTGCTCATTAGATCACTGGAGTAAAGCTACTGCTCACCAGGGAGTTAACTGGTAGTCTGCTGCTGGTATTGAAAGTGATTGTTTCAGTCTGCATGTCAGAATTTTCTAATGAAATAGAAGAGGATTTGAGATCTCACTTAAAACATGCCCTAATTTTTCTTTCTGCAGCACTAACCATAATTTCTATTTAAAAAAGAACCCCTCATTTTGTTCCTTTTTAAATTAAATGTTTTAAGTGTTACCGGTTTATTCCAATCAAGATGGCTTCAGGTGTGCCATACTTTTGTCATAAGTAAGGCTGTTAGCGCTCTAGTTGTTCTTTAGAACACTCTGGGAAGCTGCAGTAGAACACAAAGGCATCAACTGGCAGGCTGCTCCTGTTGAAATATAACAGGAAGATATTTGAAATCACACTTGAAATATGTCCTAATTTTTCTTTCTACAGCACTAACCATAATTTCTATGACAAAATGAACCCCATCATTTTGTTCCTTTTTAAATTAAATGTTTTAAGTGTTACCAGTTTATTCCAATCAAGATGGCTTCAGGTGTGCCATACTTTTGTCATAAGTAAGGCTGTTAGCACTCTAGTTGTTCTTTAGAACACTCTGGGAAGCTGCAGTAGAACACAAAGGAATCAACTGACAGTCTCTGCCCTTGTTGGATGTACATGTTTTACTGAGAATGTCAGACTTCATTCTCACATGAGTGAGAAAGATAATGTGAATTTACAGAAAATATGCTCTCATTTTAGCTTCTGGAGCACCTTCCAAACCTCCATGGGACAAGCATGAGAAAATAGTGTTCTCTCAAACATGATTCATGATATCCCAGCAGAAGGTTTTACACATGGTAAAATCACCTTGGAATACACCACAATTCCTAAAATTAGTATGGTACCGTCAACAAATAAATTCTAATGTAACTAAAGCCTGTTATCACCCTTTATAGTTCTCCTTTTGGTGACCCTCAAAATCTTCTATTCACTACAATGCATTTCAATGGGGTACTATCATTTATATTGGTCCCAAGATGGCTGCCAGAAATTCCAGGATGAAGTGCTGACAGCCAATCAGATCTCACGATGACATGTGTGGTTAGGCTCCGCCCAGATATATATGTGACTTTACTTTTGATTTTCTCAGGAACTACTGAACGGATTTACACCATTTAAGCAAAAGGCACGACACTGAACCAAGGGCTACCTCTTTGCCAAATTTGGTGTAATTCCGCTCAGCAGTTCGGGCTGTAGCTGCGACTAAAGGTTCCTATGGAAAAATGAATGGGGAAAACACGTTTTGGGACCCCCCTTTTGTCTCGGCCCCCGCTTGACGTATCACCCCGAGACTTTCAGGATAGGAGCGGACCGGAGCGCCCCAACAAGTTGGAAACTTTCGCGAAGATTCGTTAACCGGCGCCAACGTTATTTCAAATAGAATGTCGCGGATTTCCTATGGATAATAGGTTTTAACTATAACTATCTACTGGCGACCGCCAGTAGATAATATATATATATATATATATAGTTTGGTTTACTTTAGGGTCGTATGCTAACCAAAACAGAGAAGTGCACAGCGGTTTCATGACCCTGTAGACTTGAATACTGGGTGTCGATACAGGGTATCTCACCTTTCTCCTTATAGGTTAACCTGCCTTCTGTATAACAACTGGACGTGGAGAGCTGAGAATGGGCAATATGAATACATTTCCATTTTACTCTTGATGACTTTTGTGAATCCCGTAAAACCTATGTACATCATAGGAGGAATCCTTAGATGTGTAGATTTCTGACTTTTTAATTATTCTTTTTAAATCAATCTATTAGCACAAGTTGGTATTTTTGTTATCCAGCAGAGTTTCCTTTGTAAGACCAGGGGTACCAACATTTTTCGCAATTGTTAACCCGGTTATTAGCAAAATCACAGCCTTTGAAACCGCAAAATGAAATTATAGTATTTAATCAAATTTTTCCATTCAGAAAAGTCCTTTGAATCAGTTTTTGTTACTGATTCAGAATCACAAATAGGGAGGGACGTGAAGAGGGCATCGACTCAGGCCCGGACTGGCCCTACCAGGCACTGGGCATTTTCCTGGGGGGCAGGCAGGGTGGAGTCTGGTTTTGATGCTGGGGCTGGGCCGTCGGCTTTTCTTGCCTGCAGCGCCCCAGCTCTTCACAAACAGTTTCAAAGCGTGCGGGTCAGACGACGCTCGCTTTAAAGCAATTCGTTTTGGAATGTGGGTGGTTCCGGGCTCTTACAGGGTCGCCACAAGCAGTGTTGACCTTAAGTGGGAAGAGTGTGAGGGATCAGGTGTTGCTTGGCTCAGAGAATCGAATACATATATGATAAAGACTCGTCAATTTGAAAAATGTGTATTTTTTTATTGTGTGGCCTTTGCAACACATTTCAATTTATTGTGTTAAAATATGCTAAATTATCCCAGTGCATTGAGTGACAATTGCTAGAAGTGATTCTTATCATGATTATAAAAACATTCATGGACCTTCACACTGCCCTGATGACAATGCTATCAGTGAACCAAGAGGAAAGTCAGTTGTCTTTTGCTGCTATATATGGCCTAGGTCAGTGGTTCCCAAACTGTGGTCTGCGGACCCCCAGGGGGTTGACACATTCCCAGGGGGTCCCCAGGCAGCAGTTTTAAAAGCACTGCAAAGTTCCTTGTATAATCAGCAGTTTGCAGGCACCAATAAAAGTGCCAAGATAACTCTGGTGATTAATGTACCTGCCAGAGCATTGTCTAGTGGCAGGTTTGACTCATCTAAGGTAGTGCAGATGGTTAATATGGAACACCAAATTCAAAAGCAACTACCTGCCCTAACTTATGCAAACAAGGCCCTAGAGAAGGGTCCTAGGATTCCTCTACTGTCTCTGGAGCAGATCAAGGACAAAAGAAAATAATCACATCAAATTTAATAAAAATACATAATAGTTTTATTAATTACATAATCATTTCAACAATTCATAATTACAAAAAATATACTAGACACAGCATATGATAGTCAATAAAGAAAAAAAAAAAAATCAATCAAGGAGTTTAGGTCCCACACACCTCCTACAAACAAACCACTCAAACGTCATACATTCCCATAATTCATCAAAGACTCGCACATCATTCACACAAATTCCAAAAACAATCTAGCATAAAAATTATACAAAACAGCCACAAGATGGTCAATTAACAGAATGGAAAAAGTAATCAGGGGGTAGGGGTGAAAGTAATCCAGCGACCCCCACACGAAAAACGCTAACGCGCGTTTCGGTGTGTTGCCCCAGCCGGGGCTACACCTTCATCAGGGCGGAGATGGACAATGAGGGGTGGGACAAAAACCCTATAAATGTAAAAAGAAAAAACATATTTTTCAAAGAAACATATATTTTGCATCCAAACAATATTTTTAATTAATTCAAAAATAGATCCTTGATAAGCTCCAGACAACCAATATATCAGCCATATAATTAATATAACGACTGGAATAGAGTGCTAACATATAACAATTCAAAAACATAAAAGTGACATAACAGAGACATTTAATTCAAAATTCCATAAACAGAATCATCAAAGGCACCGGCCCAAAGAGATGAAAATAGAAGAATAAAAACCAAAAACATAATAGGGAACAAAATGTGGATACCAACGTGAAAAAGCCCACCAACCTAGTGAATAACAAATAACAAACAAGTGGGTTTGAGAAAGAACCAGCCCCCAATAGATAAAGAGAAGAAGACATTTTTTCTAAAAGAAAGAAGAAATTTTATGTGTGCTCTCAAATGGCATACCCGTAGTACTGAAGAAAAAAGACGCCAAATGATTTCAGAAGCTGGGGCGAAGATGAACACCCAGCACAGGAGGCTTCTCAATAGGGTTCTACAATAACCAAAATGTACAAAAATGTACAACAAATATATTAGAATTCCCCTTTATAGATGCCAACCGGGGATACCTCCAGCCAGCAATAATCTTACACATGTACCTACAACATACAATGAACAAAGGGAAACCTACCAAATAAATAAGGTGATAATAAATTCTCTTCCGCAGGATAAAAGAGAATCTTTTTCTTACGGCCCAACTCGTGGTAATCTCGTAAGAGGAGGCAAGTTCAGCACCTTTTAGCGATTCTCAAAGGTCATGAAATTCAAATGTTGATAGATAGATCACGGATCTAAAAAACACAGGAAGGACACGAGCATAATGTCCTTAATGGAGTCCCCAAATATAAATAAACAGTTCACATAACGGTTAAATGGAAGGGAATCCCAGAGCACATGTGAATGGTAGTAAAACCCCACACAGATGTCAAGCCTGAATATATCGAGTGATACCTATTTAAACAACAGGTGCGCACAACCTGCGATAGCCTATAAAAATAAACAAGCTCCCCCGGAAGAAAGCCACAAGGGCAAATACCAGAATGCAACAAAAGGTAGACATATAAAATCCTCAAAACCAAAAAGTGATCGAGAAAAAGAAGGGGGGCCGAGGTAACAATAATTGCGACACACGTTTAAAACAACGGGCATGAAGGGGAATACAAAGGGGAGCAGAAAAACATCCCAACGAGCTCCTACCGCCAGAACAGTGATATCAAGTGGGGGAACAACAAGCCAAGACAATATCACTCAGCTAGAGCACAATGGGGGAGATAATGCGTGGCTATCAATAAACAACCCCCGATCAGAGACTTCAAAGATTTCATCCCCCAGTGAGGATCCACTTACCTATCAAGTCCGTCTATTCAACGAAAAACAGAGGGGGGCTCCGCGGCACACCTCCTCGTTAGCCCGACGTGTCCGAAGAAGCGTAAAGAAGCCGAGTAATCCCGCCAATTATAAATGACGTCTAATCAATGTTATTACAAACAGACGGTGTGAGAATGGTAAACAGGGAAAACGGACTATCCCGGGTCTCCAAGCAAATGCCAAAAACTCGGCGGCCATCATAGAAGTACCAAAGATAAACTCAGAGGACATCAAAAAGAAAGCTAGATATCTCCCAACATTACCAAACAATTAAGGCTAGTGACAAAAACTAATGTACAAGAAATTGAATCTAAAATTATCAAGAAACAGGAAAAATAATAAAAAAATAATGAAAAAATATAAAAATAATACAACAGCATTATGTACAAATAGGAGTTTTGGCCAAAGGTTTTCGCGAGAGGAGACATGAACAGGAGGCGGCGCATGCCAATCCATGTATTCTACCTCACAAGGCCAGGGCCCAGATAGTAGAGACTCCTCCCATTATCTGTGCAGACCAAAGAAGCAAGGAAAGCCATCCCGCCATCCATATACTCAGCAAGAGGGGCCCATTTAGATAATGGCATTCTCCGAAGGGCAGTTCTCATTCAATCCCTTCTTAACCGCATTAAGGAGGTATATCCAGAAAACCTCTCTTTTTTTGCGTATAATAACGGGATCTTGCCCAGGATATGTCTGGATTCTTTCCAATATAGACCACTTAAGATCGTTTTCTGAATGACTCTTCTCAAGCCAATGAGTAACAAGAGGGGCAGACATCTTCTTAATCCGTATATTGGATTTGTGTTCTCCTATTCTTATTCGGCACTCCCGGCCCGTTTCCCCAACATACAGTAAGTCACACGGGCACAAAATAATATACACAATGTTGGAAGTGCGACAATTAGTCATTTTTGTCAGAAAGACAGTTCGTTCAAGGGTCTGAATAGTGTCTCCCACTAGCGCATTGGGACAGGCCTGACAATTGCCACAACGGTGGTTGCCCTTGATGGGGTCCAAACCACCTATAGCTTTCTGTAGCAAAACGGGGGAGTCCATAGGTTTCCCTCTCACCAGATAGTTCTTCAAGTTTTTGTTTCTCTTGAAGGCAAAAATAGGTTTGGGAAGATGTTCTTCACCATTGCCCAGATTAAGAAGATGCCAACAAGAGTTAATGGCCTGTCTTAATTTATGGTTCAAGTTAGAGTGCCTAGTAACACAGACCAATTTGTTCAAGGATTCCCTTTTCCTCGGGAGGAACATAGTCTCACGGTTAAAATATCTGGCCCGCTTGAAAGATTCCTTTATTAATTTGTTGGGATAGCCGCGGTGCACAAGTTTCTCTTTAAGTATATCCGCTTGGGTAAGGAAATCTTTCATATCAGAACAGTTCCTTCGAATCCGAAGGAACTGACTGAATGGGATACTGTCCCTTTGGCAGCGAGGGTGGAAGCTGCCATACTGCAATAGGGTGTTCCTTGCAGTCGGTTTAGTAAAAAGGGACACATATATTTCATTTTGTTTATGTTCAACCCAGATATCAAGGAACTCTACTCTACAATTGCTGGAGTGGGCAGTAAACTTCAGATTACAATCTGCCGCATTGATCCACAGGATAAACTCATCCAATGAGTCCTGGTACCCCTTCCATATAAAAAAGATGTCATCAATAAATCGAGACCAAGCTCGAACATTTTCATGGAAGGGGGCCATCTCATTGTAGATGTTGACCTGTTCAAAATGTCCCATATATAAACAGGCAATACTGGGGGCACAGGCGGCCCCCATACTAACTCCTTGGATTTGCTGGAAATAGCAGTTGTTGAACTCGAAGTAGTTCTCACTAAGGACTAATTCAAGACACTGGATAATAAAGGGGGCGTTGCTAATCGTAGGTGCAGAAGACAAAATGTCATCCATGACGCTCAGGGCTCCTCTTTGCGGTATGTTTGTATATAGAGACTCGAGGTCCAAAGTGACCAGGAGTTCTCTATCATCATAATATGATGTCCCCTCAATTTTGGCAATGAAATGGCCAGTATCCTTAACAAAGGATTCCAAATTATTGACCAATGGTTTCAAAGAGTGGTCAATATATTTACAGAGTGGCTCCGTCGCAGATCCGATAGTTGACACTATGGGCCTTAAGGGAGGGTCATGGACATTTTTGTGGGTCTTCGGAACTCCATAGATGATGGGCATCCGAGTAAAGCTGGGAGTCAAAAATTCTGCCTCCTTCGTACAGATATATCCAGTATCCACTGCCCGTTCAACCATAGTAAGAATGCGGCGTTTTAGGGCAGGTTCAGGATTCCTCACAATTCTTTTGTAGTGTTCCGTGGAAGATAAAAGAAGATCCATTTTCTCCACATAGGTAGGGGTATCAAAAATAACGATGCCCCCACCTTTGTTGCAGGGCTTGATAGTAAGGAGTTTATTCTCCTTCAAAGATGTCAACATGGTAGCTTCATCTCTAGATAAATTGCCAGAAGGTTTAGGTACATATTTGATAATCTTTTCAATTTTCGAAGTAACCGCTTTTTCAAAGATGCCCACCTTGGGTCCAATCACATCCAGGGAGGGAGTAAAATCAGACGGAGGCTTTAAACCTGAAAAATTGTCCAATGTTTCAGGCAGGGGCCTGGTACAAAAAAACTTTTTTAGTCTGATTTTTCGGAAAAAGAGGTGCAAATCTTTCAAAAATTCAAATTTACTAAAATTGGCAGAGGGGACAAAAGATAGACCCCTGTTTTGTATAATTTTTATGCTAGATTGTTTTTGGAATTTGTGTGAATGATGTGCGAGTCTTTGATGAATTATGGGAATGTATGACGTTTGAGTGGTTTGTTTGTAGGAGGTGTGTGGGACCTAAACTCCTTGATTGATTTTTTTCTTTTTTCTTTATTGACTATCATATGCTGTGTCTAGTATATTTTTTGTATTTATGAATTGTTGAAATGATTATGTAATTAATAAAACTATTATGTATTTTTATTAAATTTGATGTGATTATTTTCTTTTGTACTTGATCTGCTCCAGAGACAGTAGAGGAATCCTAGGACCCTTCTCTAGGGCCTTGTTTGCATAAGTTAGGGCAGGTAGTTGCTTTTGAATTTGGTGTTCCTTATTTCCCCTGTTTGCCTGCCTTCATTCAGTCAGGGGTCCCCCTTCTTTGCAGCAGATGGTTAATATGCCTGCTGCAAAGAATGTGTACCGTGCATTTCAAAAAACAATATTTTATGTGCATAGCGCAGTGGATTACTGCTTTTATCACAGAGATTCTTTTGTTACTGTGCAGTTCATAAGTTACATTTGTAATCTAGCACAGTGAGCTATGAACTGCCATCAGATAGCTGCATGCAAACTGCAAAGTACAAGTTAGTAAGCTATGTTTTTTTCCCCGTCTTTCATTATTCTGATGTTGCTAGAAAAGGTTTGTTTGAGTAGAAATACTGTTAAAGTCAACCCTAACCACTGTGTTATGTTCTGAATCCTGAGTTTGTGCTTCTCCAGACTAAGCACTCTTAACAAATGCCTATCAGTATGGATGACATGTGAATCCTGCACCTTTTAGTCCCCTTTGCCCTATGTAACATTTTCTATACATTGAATTACACATATGATTCATTGCCTCTGTATGTATGTGTGTTGCAAAGTGCTCCGACCCCGTACACCGGTATGAGAGGCACTATAAAACAGATGAAATACATGTGAGAGAGGGGCTCTGGAGAGATGAGAGGCACTGTTGGAGGGTGATAGTGAGTAAAGATTGGCGTATCCAGGTGCACTGTAAGGTCATCATTTACTAAGCTTTAAAAGCTAATGCAATTCAATATATAATAACAAATGTGTTGTAGAATGTACTATTTTTTCCCAAATTTTCCTGGTGGGAGAACCCACCAAAGCTCCCCTTTGTAATGGTCAGGCTCCCTTGCTGCACTCGCTATGCACCGTACGGGGCCGGTCTGACAATATTTGCAGGGCTGCTTTAAGTTTCCAGTCCGGTCCTGGCAGGAGCAGGAGCCTCGTACCACGAAATAAATCCAAACATTGAAAAGTTAGTCATCGAGATGCAGTACCAACCTTCCCATTAAAATGTTTCAATTTTTGCTAATTTTTTCAATATAAAATAATAAAATCTTTACTAATTTGAAAATTTGTTTGGTGTGCACTTGTTTGTGTATGTTTTGCAAATTATTGTTTTACTGTTTGAAATTTTAATAGTACAAATTGCTTGGGTGTCCCTGGCTACCAGTAGTGACTCAATGGGGGTCCTGAGGAGTCAAACGTTTGGGAACCACTGGCCTAGGGTGTTACTGTAGTTTGAGTGACATTATAATCTCTTGTTTTTGTGCAGCGCACACCGTGAACTGATGTATTTCAAGGCGCTTTCCTGTGATGTTGAGCAAAAAGGAGCCACTGTGAAAAAAGCACTTACCTAGAATCACACAAAGGAGTCAAGTGGAAGCCAGGATTGATGCAAGGTTTCCTGGTTTCACGTTTTGCGATTTGCCCACTAAATAGCTGTCTCTTTCTTTCTTCCATTATGAACCATAGCTTAATGGTTTGTATTTAATTATTTGAGGCACTAAATCAGTGCACTGTATTAAATACATGCAGCCTATGCATATTTCACAAGAACTGGGGGTGGCATATGTTTTAATGCAGATGTTGAAATGAAATCCAGAGCACCCAGCCTTGGTCAGTGCATTGGGACCATTTTCTCCACGTAGCTAAAAGTTCTTATTCATTGTCATCCATTCTTGAATTAATTGATCCACTCACTCTTCCCCCATCCAACTATTCATGTATTCATTCCTCGAGCCATGCAGCCATGTCTCCAATCTCTATTCATCCATTCAATGCTTGGCCAAGTTCTATAATGAAAAATGTGTTGTAAAACACACCACATTTGCAATTTTTTTCTAAACTTTCTTTGGAGTGAACACCCCACTTGCTTTTTTTTTTAATGGGAGTTTTATATAGCGCGAACTAGACCCGAAGGTATCGGAGCACTTTACATGAGCACCAGTTGTGTTACAGATGGACACATGCATTTTTTTTTTTGTTAGGCACGGGGAGATTAAGTGATTTCCCAGAATCACAGGATGTTGAGCGTCCCTGCCGAGATTCAAACCCGGTTCCCCAGCTCCGAGGTCAACTGCTCTAGCATTTAGGCCACATCCTCTCCTGTGCTTACTTTCTACATGCAGTATGAGAGTTGGTTTGGCAAAATCTGCCCATGTAGTTTTGGTATCAGTCATCCCTGCATCTCCTGTGAATCATGATGAGCAGTATCAGCGTTTCACAACTGCAATAGCGTTAGCAAACCACTGAAGGGGAGGTAACAAGGGCCGACTTTAGGGCAGTGCTACCAGTGCAGCCTGGCACTGACCTTGATGGGGCGCTGTGTTTAGAAATCACTTATAGGTTTAAAAGAACCTGCTGCAGAGTTCCTTGTGTGTCCAGCAGTTTTCAGGCAACAATAAAAATGTCCAGATAACTGTGGTGATTGATGTTCCTGATGGAGAGGGATCAGAGTTTTGTCTAATAGCAGTTTTGACTCTTTATAAAGTAGCACAGAGGGTTAATAAGCCTGCTGTAAAGCATATGTACCATGCAAATCAGAGAACTGTATTTTATGTGGATAGCTCAGTCGGTTACTGCTTTTGTCACAGAAATCCTTTTGTTATTTGTAGTTCATAAGTTACAATCCTAACACAGCACAGAGACCTATGAACTGTCATCAAAGAGTTGCATGCAAAATGCATGGCATAGGTTCGAACGTTATGTTTGTTTTCCAGAGTCTTTCATTATCCTAATGTTCCTAAAAGGGGTTTGTTTGGGTAGATATACATTCTTATTAGTAAATTCAACCACAACCACTGTGGTACATTTTAAATCCTCAGTTTGTGTTACTCCAGACCAAACACTCTTTAAACATACTGCCTACTGGTATGGATGATGTGATTTCTACACCTTGTAGTCCTCATTGTCTTATATAACATATCCTATGGACTGATTTACACATGTATGATCCATTGTCTCTGTATAAGGTGTGTGTGACCCTACACTGGTATGAGTAGCAGTGTAAAACAAGTGAAATACCTGTGAGAGAGGGGCTATGGGGAGATGGGGGGCACTGTTGAAGGGTGGTAGTGAGTGAATCAATGGAGAAGGAGTTATTGGGGGGCACCAAAAAAGATTGTTGCATCGGGCGCTAACAGCCTAAAGCCGACCATTGAGGTAACAAATTCACAAAGGGAAAGCTGTCCATGCTGGGCTACTTCCCCTTTGGGAATTCTGTGTGTGTTTGTAGCTAGTCAAAGGAGATTTTGTGGAGCATCTTATTATTTCATAGATTCATTGCAATTCCAGAGACGGCTCACAACAGTTGGTCCGCAATTTGCGATCACTATTTGCGACCGGTCTCTTTGCCCATCTGGCCCATCATCTGATGTTCAAAATCCACTTGCTGGACCCAGAACTTGTAAAAATCACTTGTAAGTGGCTAACTAGAATTTTCACCGGGGAGAACATTGCTGAATTAAAGTAGCCCATCACTCTCTCCTCCTTTCCATCAGGTTTCACATGGGGTCTAAAAGAAGCCATAGAGTGTACATCTGGACATCTAAATTGTGTGATGCAGTGCTTAATTTGTAAAAGAATAAGTGCCGGGGCTCAAAGTTTCTTTTCAGAATCAAACTGCAAGTCGGTCTACTTTTGATTCCACTCCCCAAACATACATGTTAGGCCGCGCATCACATTCAAGGCCCTCTGTCTTGCCCACAAGACTCTTCATGGAGCAGGTCAGATTTATTGAAGCCATCTTTCAAATGGTACAGCCCAGGAAGAAACCTACGGTCCTTGGGTGCTCGGAAACTGGTAGTTCGCAGGTTCAAACAAACCAATTGGGGAGGAGCAAGCTTCGTGGTTTCAACTGCAAAAGAATGGAACCAATTTCCCGCACACATCAGGGCCTTTCCTACTCTGCCTATGTTCAGGAAGGCATTAAAAACTTGGCCCTTTCCTAGGTAAGGAATCAAAGATAAGGTTTCATATTTTCTCATTCAGAGCTAGCACCTTGACACCTACAGGTAATTGTTTGCACTCTCAAAGTCACTATAACATATAACATAACTTCATCCCTATTTCATCCACCATCACACACCCCCTGCCCCTTTATCTCACTCTTGCACAGCCTTTTTCATCCCTGCTTTCTCACTGTTGTTCCATCTTTCTCCTCCTTCCCCCCTTTTTTGCCTCTCTACCTTGCTCCGGGTCACACTCTGATGATGAAAAATAAGTCCCAGTCCTCAAAATTAAGTTCCTGTGCTGAACACCTGCAACCACCGGCAGAAATTAAGCACTGGTACGATGTCAAAGATTGAGCATATTGACTGGTTTCACAAAATCAGCTAACATTCACCATTCGTTCTAATCCTCAGGCTCAGCCTTCATGGGCAAAACAGAACTTATGACCCAGATGAAAATAGCTTCTGCCCGGCATCTGCCAAGTCTTCAAACCCTCCTTTGTCGAAATCGTTTCGTTTGAGAGTCACTGAGTCAATGAACGGTGGATTCTCTTAGCGTGGCCCTTGGGTACCTTTTCATATTCTTACCAAGCAATAGAGATCCCACCAGCCGCTTCCTGACCCTTCAACATTCTGGAAAATTTGCAAACATCTGCAAATGGTGCCTGACCTCTGAGATGCAGAAAAGCCTACAGTCAGTTCCACTACCCTAAACAGCACATTCGAGCCGGTGCTGGCGAGAGTGCCAAGCCAAGAAACTACATGAAAAGTCGTTGGGCCTTGGACCAGATCAGTTCCTCTGTCTACATCCATTACCCATTATTTCCCAATATTTTGTCCATTATTTCCCTAAACATGATCTTACATATGTCGACAACTTAAAATCTAGCCCTGAAAATGTCAGATCATATTTGAAAATCAGCAATTTCTTAAGAGCTTTTTTACCAACAGTGCAGAAAATGCTAGCACACATGAAGCAAAATCCAACATATTTTTTGTTTTTTCATCAATTTCACAATCATAATAAAACATGTCATTTTTTGGAGCAGGATGATATCCAGTAAGTCCCGTGGTGCAGAAGAATCAGTGGTTTTTTTCTGTGTTGCAAGTGAAAGTTAACCAGCTGGGCCTGAGGACACAACCCTGGTTGATTTTTAACAATTTTGAATGTTCCTTGCTTAGTACAAGAGGGATTTAGAGGCAGTAAAACGCACTGCAGATTTTCCCAACGAGTTATTTTTTTATCCTGGGAAATTAAAGGCAATTAAAGGGACGTAGAAGCCCTTTGGAATTAATTCAAATACTGTTGGCTTATTTTTCATTGAGAAGTGTTGTTGATAGGAAACATATTGGTGGGAATAGGTTTGGAAAAATTGAAAGAGATTAAGGTTGGATGATTACATTCTTATTCACTTTCCAACAAGAGTGCAGTTTTGAATTGTGTGTTTTTATTTAGATCTGCTTCCCTCCGTTCCCACACACACCAAATGGAGGGCCTTAGAGATTGACCGAGCGCAATTTAAGTTTTATGCCCGAAAGCATCATTTAAGGACATATGAAAGTAGATCATTGCTTCCAAAATGGGAATCTTGACTCACGGAATCAGGTTTTCTGGGTGGAGGTGTACTCACTCAAGGGGAACAGTCCACCTTCAACACACACTGTTCTCTTTGTAAAGTTTAGATTAGATGAGTCAAACAAGCGGTGGAATTTGGTGCCGCCGAGCCATATAGAAACTTTTTGGAACACCAAAAAAATCCTAAGGTGGGGCTGATGAAGGTTTTTTCTGGTAGATTCCCTTGATAAAAAAGTAAGGATAAATTGATTTAAACAGTGGAGAATATGAAGGCATTGCCCTTAATCTCAAATGATATGAAACATTGCTTTTCCTGTCAAAAAAAAAGAGGAACAAGATACAGCCCCTATGCATCGTTCAAGTGTTATCTCATAGGGAGGTGCTCGGGGGCTCTTTGCCACGGGCTTCCTACATTTAAGGGTCTCGCTCCTCTGCTACATGTTTTTAAATATAAGAACATAGGGTCTGCTCTGTCCCTTCTAAATGCCAATAATCCACCAGCATCACTAGGTGGCGCCAAATATTGTGGTTTTTTTACCCTAGAGTATGTCTTCTGATTACCAGCTGCTTCTTGAATCACAAAAGTAAGAGAGGCCCCTCAATGGTTCTCCCCCACCACATCCCACCACACGTGCCCCAGCAAAGCTTCTAACATGCCTGCACTGATAACTAGAGGCGTAGCTGGGTCAGTAGGATGGGGAGGGTGAGCTTCAGATTTTCCAGCAATCACGCTGGTATATAATGTTAAAATACATTATACAACAAGCAGGGTGGATGAGAGGAGCCTAAGGGGCAGTGGAAAGGTAGAGGAATGCAGATTGGCAGGACTACTAAGTGAGAGAAAACACAGTAATTTGTAAAATAACCAACATTTTTGAGGATTTTAAAAACAGAGAGGGAGAGAGTGTGTGTGCATTTTTGTCTGTGTGCATGTATAAATTCTTGGTGAAATCCCACAGACTCCTCACCATACCCGGCTGAAAGCACCTGTACCCAACTATTTGTCAGAAAATACATTTATTAGAGAGGTGTAACTCGCCAAACACACCCCCCCCCCCAAGCTACGTCTCTGCTAATTACCTAATCCATAGAGAAGTAAAGCATTCAGTAGAAGCTACCAATCAAACGTGGAGAATGTTATGAGCACTTCCGATTGAAACATTAAGAGAATCAAAGTTTTTTTCAGTTATGATTTGTGTATAAATTACAAAATGAATTGAAATACAGGCCAAACCCAGACTCAGCACAACTTTGTTGCTTGGTCGCCATTTCCAGTGGACGGTACAGATCAAAGCGTGACATTCTATTGGCAGGGAGTCATCCCCCACACATGTCAGAACCATAGGCGCTGGAAGTAGGGGTTCGGGGGTGTGCAGCACCCCCAGCAATAACTGTGCTGCAGTCTTTATCTTGTCACGTTTGCTGTGCTTTAAAGAGAGAGTCCAAATAGGCTATCAAGTTGCTGCTTATTCGTTTAACACGGAGACTGGTATTTCATTCTCTGACTATAAAGTGAGAGGATTTTGTGAACGGACCTTTGTGCCCACCTTACTAGAGGGTTGTATGACGGAACAACGCAGGTAAAAACATCGCATGCCTTTACAACGCATTTTTTACACCGCTTTTTTTTAGCATGCATATGCTGTTACCTCGCATGCCATTTCCACTTATTATTAGTGTAACTAAGGTAAGTATTAGTAAGGTAAGTTTAAATATATATAAATATATACATATGTATATTTAATTTTTATTATCTTTTTGGGGGAGACCACCCAAACCCCATACTTACCTTAAATGCGTGGTAAAGGCAGGTGTGGTAAAGGCCTACACGTGGTAAAAACTTGTGTGGTAATAAATGTGTAGTAAAGGCACTCTGATTGTAAAGACTATTTCCCTTGCTGGAGTACAGGCAGCATAAACTTATAGTCTCATACTGGTTTGTAACATAATCATGCAAACATTTGATATGCAATAGTTTGTGTTAATATGCATAGAAATTTCTATAATTTGGATGCAGCAATATGCACAGCATTCATCTGGTACGTCTTGGCTATCTTCCCCTCGGGGATCTGGCATAGGTGCTTGTGACTTCACACCCATTCAACCTTAAAGTACGGAAAAGGAAACCAGCTTCTTTCGTCCATTGTTTCAGAATCATATTGGACAACACTTTATTTTCCTGCAGTGGAGCTGATTTCAAAAGATACAGCGATCTCATTGTGTGAACCAACCTATAAAATCGCAGCATGGAAAACGAAGACTCACCTTTCATGACTTTACATTTTTAGAATGTTGAAAGCCATCCTTCCGGGATGAGGTCTCAACACATATAGGTGCAACCAAGCAAGGTCAATTCTGCACCAACTGCTGAAGTCTGGTGGATGCTAGAATTATGGAAAACAGGGTATAATTGCTGGTTAAGCCCAGCACAAGGAAGTTTATGCCAGGCCCATTGTGTGGAGCACAATTTATGTATGATGAAGTTGGACTCATGAAACAACCCTGAACTCTGCAAGCACACCGCACAAGCAACCACAATTAAATAGCACATATGAACCCAACACCGGGTGCTGCTCAGGCCACTATAACCGGGATAAACTGCATAGAACAGACAAGCCCTTATGGCACCCACACCAGAAACACTCTCTACCTACAACAACCCACACTTATATAGAAATTATATAAACTATGCATACAACTCTACTAACGTAACTAGCTACGTGCATCCCACACAAATGGACGTGTCAATGACCCAGTGTGCATATTTCTCAAATCAATGTAGCTGTTGTCACATAACTAGGTAAGGAGACAGTGGATGCTAAGAATGTGGGCTCTTTTGTGCTGCAGAGATTAAGACTTTGGGCTCTAGTTATTTGAGAGATTACCCTGTTCTATGTTCCTCTATGTTTTCATGGAGTAGCGAAAAGGGTGATGGGTTTAAGGCAGATACATTACAACAGGCACCGACCTGATGCAATTACCTCCATAACCACAGGGCTCGACTCAAAAGGGTAAATTTACATGTGTAGATTTACTCACATGTAAATCTTCTTCTTCATTTTAGTGAAAGTCAACTATTTCCCCCCAGAGGAATCTGCCACAAAGATCAAGAGGTTTTAGAAATGCTTTGAAATGGTGTCATCTCTCTCACCCACATAAAGCCAACTTTGTAAGTTCCATATTTTTGTAGGCAATGTCTCGGTAATGTATAAGAATGGGAGGCATCAATCTTCGTCTCCCAGGAGCTTAGCTGGTCAGATTAAAAGAAGCCTATTTTACAAATCCCATCTTTCAAGAACACTAAACCTTCTTAGAGGTCTAGTGGAGACTTTAAATGTGGTAGTTTTGCTCCCTTTTGACCGTCCTCCAACTTTGGTGCTTTTTTAAAGTTCTCAGAACAGTGGTAACTCACCTAAGTGCTCAAGGTTTTTTCATAATGTACTTCACCAAGATCCTTCTAATGCTCTCAACTTCCAGAACTCTGTCCCAAAACCTGGACAAAAACCATTACTCTCCTCTAAGATATAGGTTTTATGGACAACTTCAATAAATCATCCTGCGTACCTTATCAGGTTACAGATTTAATGGGCTTTAATGTGGGTACTAATTTGTGCATCTTCGAACTCTCTAACAAGAAGCTAACCCTCATCAACTGGGAACTGAAACCAGCTCTCTCACCCTGGTCTCTTTCTCCCTGAGGATCCTACCCTGTATTATCAGCCTCCTGGTTCCTGCAAATCAAGGCAGCTTTCCGGCTACACTCTGTTATTGAGGTCTTCAATGCTGGAAAACTGCTCAGCTCCGCCAAGGTCTCTCTTATTCAGATTTGAGGCTGTACTCCGAATTCATCATTAATTCAGATGCAAGAAGATCCAGATCGAATGCCAACTGCTGGAATCTGTCCACGGAGGGTCTGTGCAAAACCGAAAAGCAACTTCATATCTACGTCTTATAACTCCTCAGTGGCACCATTGCCACGAAGGATATAGCCAAGAAGAGATCTCACCGCTGAACCCTCCTTCAAACAGACAATCTGCTATTTTTCAAGTATAAATCCGAATAGAATTAAAGAGAATAGAGCACTTTACAAGGGTTGTTTTATTAATCAATGCACCATAAAATAGGTTAAATTGCCATTTCATTTATCATTTTAGACAAAGGATCCCTACTGTGTCTTCTGAGAATCGTCTTTCAACTGGCTATAAAGGACTTCTTTAACATGATAACAGTTTATCCACAAAAAAAACACTGAGGTTCTTTATTTATTCGGATTTCTGACATTTCCACAATGCCAAAGTACATTCTGCAGGCGCCATAATTTATAGCAAACTAACATACTTAAAAGAGCCATCCAGTGTAAAGAAAAAAGACCCTGTTTCCCCAGTTCTGCATCACTACACTCGCCAACCATAAGCGCTCTAGAATGTTTTACTGGTTTACTGGTTGATGATGTCAGCTTGAGGACTGAAATATATTGTGACATCATTGACCGGATGGCCCCTTTAAATCCCAGCAGACATCATCATAGAATATTCTAGAATGCTTGTTGTTGGTGATTGTTGGAGAAGCAGGACTGGGAAAAGAGAACTGAATTTGTCTCTTCACTGAATGTCCCGTTCAATTGTTAGGAAGTATCTTGCCAGTTAGTTGAGCACATTTTTAGAATGAATTGAAGGAGAAAATGCAGAAAGACAAGAAAAATAAATAAAAGCAATATGTTAGGCAACTAAATTCCCACTGGGACCTTGTTGTTTCTCACTTCTCTTAGAAACAGGTCTGTGTTCTAGACTTCAAAGCCAACATCTGTGGGATGCATGTTTTCTCCGCTAACGTGATCCATTCCATGGAATTAAAATGAAGGAAAAAAACTCTGCTTTGCTCCATCGCCAGAAATAATGTGAGCAATGTGCCATATTATTATACAAAATGTGCTGTTTGTCATTGACTGCAACCAGTACCAAACATATGAGAGCTTCTTACAGATACAGGCTAGCTTTTGCATCTGTCTTTCCAAAAGGAATTGTTTATAAATCAAATGAATGGATCACAGAAGTGCCAATGAATTTCAAGTTGGGAATATTCTGGCCACACATTACGCCTTTAGTTTAAACACCTCCCACTTGTGAGGTCAGATTGCAGGTTTTTGGTTAAAGTTCATGCTGTAAATGTACAGTGTGGGGGTAAAAACATAAAATGTTGTGAAAAAGCATGGACGTTAGCCCAATACGTCCCTTGAGCTTTATTATAATAAGAGTCACGAAAGACCATTTATAAAAGTGTGCAAAGGCTTGAGGTATATTAATTTTGAAAAGACTTGTAGTATGGTTGCTTAAATACAAGGCTTGCACGCAATCCTTAAGGGTCGCAGCACAAACTTTGTAGTAGTTCTGAAACCAATAACTGGCACAATGTGGACCCATGAAAAAGCTCCTGACCTCACTTGCTTTGTGGGTTTCTTTTTTCTCAGTTACATTAATACTAGTTATCCCTTATCTGTGGAAGGATACGTTTTTGAGTGTTTTGAGTGAAGAGGCCAGGCCCTCTGTGCTTCTTCTCAATTCTTGGCTCTTTTAGTTCTTTGAAGAAGCTTGTAATTAGTAAACACTTCACTTTATCACTACTACCCAGTACAGACAGTCGCCGTTTCAAAATGCATTTCACACCAGGTGAGGATATCGTATGAGAATTACCACCAATGGTAGCTATTCCTTCTGTGTTTTTAAGGTAAATAGTTGAACTGGGTGGGAAATGTGAAATTAAGAAACAAAGCTATTGCACGGAATTATGGAGAAAAAAAAATCCAGAACTAGGGCCTTCATACCACCCCTATGCTCCATTATAGTCACGATGTAAAACGGACTTATATGCCACCATAAACAGCCGAAAGAAGCTCCCAGATTGCAACCAATGTTGAAAGTGGATCGAGGGTGCCCGAAGGACAAAATATCATTTTGCCTGGGGATCTAAAATTCCTGGCAAGGGAGCTGCTCATAGCTTTTATTTATTTATTTATTTATTGGCAATGAAGAATTCAGCACAGCAGTGTTGAATACATAATAGCTTGACGTCTCCCCGCCTTCTGCCTGGCGAACATGGCTTAGCGCAAGAACGACATATGTTGGAGAACCTAGATTGGAACTTAGCTTGCCTATGAAGATGTGGCAACTTTTTGTCTAACATCCACTCAGGTCTGTTTATCTTTCTAGATTCTAATTGCAGCGCCCCGACCAAGTCACTTTCTCTCTTTCCAAAGAGAAATAAACATTTCGGATGATATAATTACAGTGTTGTTCGTGCCCACCAGCTCCTGGAACACCTACCCAGCAAAACAGGGATTAGGGAGACGTCTGGCAATGTTTAAAGCATCGTGGAGCTCCGATGGACTACATTGCAAGGTCTCTACAGCCAAATAAGCGATTTTACTAGGCTTGAGTTTAATTGTGAAAGTCATGGAAGGAGGAAAAAAAAGATATAGGTCAGAGCAACAAAAAAAGTGTGTAAAAAGAAGTGGAGGGGGGTAAAATGCCTGGCAGTGACCTGAATGAGTGAGGCAAGTCCATGTAAGAAAGAAAGAACATACTAAACGACCAACGTGCAAAAGAGAGTTAAAAAATTCAACTTCTAGCCAATTTCCAAAGTAAAACAGACTATAAAATGAGTATTTCCGTCTGGCAGGAAATTGTTTAAAAGTCCTTTTGAACATTGTTCAAAAAAAGCCTTATAGCTCTGCAATCCAGTGTTTCTGCATATGTAACAGGACTGAGGTGAGGTCTGGAGCTAGGCACAGAGAGGAGGCTTGGTCCAGACATCCGCAATAATGTCTACAGTGCAGTGCTTCAGTGCCCTCACCATGCCCTACACACGCTAAGATGCTTTTTTATTTCGATCTGGCTAAGAGACATCTTTAGCTGTCTTGTTAACCTCATGTTTTCCAAAAAGTTCATAATGAAAAAAAAAATATTTACATTCGTACAGGGGCTTTTGGTCAGCCCTCTTTGGTTATTGGTATCATCAATTGTCACCCACATTTTACTCCACCCACCCAGCATACCACAGGGGGAAACGGATCATTTCACTTCATCCTTTGGCTGCCTTGCCGTGTCATTGGCAGACATGCACGGCCACCCGAAAAGGAGTAGACTTCAGTACCTGGGTGGTGTGCACCAATTCTTTTTTTTGTATTTCTTCATGCTTCCCACTTTTCTAAAAATATTTTTGCAAAGAAAAATACAAATATAAAACTTGCATGGGAGCCAAACGAAGGCTAGTCCTGTTGGTTTTTCCAATGCTTGTTGTAATTGGTCTCTGGTGTTTTGGAACATGAATTTGTAAGCATGAGCGTTCTGATCATGACTATCGTGGAAGAAATAGCTGGTATGTTTTGGGACCACATTGTGCTATTAATTGCACATTTCCTGTAGGCCGAGTGCCCTGTCTGTCAAACCCTACATCCGTCTGCTCTATTTAGAGGTGATGGGTTGGCAGTGATCTCTAAATACGACGGGGGTAGTCTGGCAGGATTGCAGACACCCTGGCAGAAGGGGGGGGGGGGCGTTGAACTCGAAATCATCCCTTATATCCTGGATTTTGACTCCAGTAGATGTTATATGTAGCTTTGTCTAAGATAACAGGCTGAAAAGGACTTTCTCAAACATACTTCCTGACCCCCAATATATTGGGGAAGATTTGCAAGAGGCTTCTCAGATCGTAAACGGACGTGTGGCCTCCAAGTAGATTGAAAAGCCTTTCAGGTATCTAAAACATCACTGGAGCAAGTGGACACCCTGGTTTTCAAGCCTCAGCATCTCCTTTATACCTTCTCTCATGTCCTAGTAATCAAAAAATCTACACTAAATCAAGAAGGGAAGGAGCACTGGTCTTTTATGTGGTTCCCCTTTGAAAATGAGGTGCTTTCCGCTTGTCGTTTGGTTGCTGCACCAGTGTAGATAGTCCCTTGGGAATCCATACCTCTGATCAGCAGTTCCCTCACTTTTGGAGAAGTCAGTCAGGTACTTTAGCCTCTCAGGGCCTGACTTAGGGGTACTTTGTCTCAAACATGTCAAGATATCTTGTCTGCCAGATTACAAGTGCCATAGGATATAATGCACTTGAAATAAGGCAGATGGGAAATCCACCACGTTTATTTATTTTTTATTTTTTTATTTTACAGAGTTTTATATAGCGCGAACTTGACCCGAATCGGGTATCAGAGCACTTTACATAGCACCAGTTGCATTACATGAGGACACATTCATTTTTTTTTTGTTAGGCACGGGGAGATTAAGTGATTCGACCGCCCTAGCCGTTTGGCCAACTCCTCCCTGTCTGCCAGACTCTAAAGTTTGTCCTTAGTTTGGAGACCGAGAAGCTGGAACATCAGGTGATGACCTTCTATAAAAATCACAATTGACATTCATCAGCCTCGCGGGACTTACTTGCTCAAGTCATATGTTAGACGCTTGGGTCAGACATCAAATAACCTGGTCGTGCAGATGTTTAGTATGGATCGTGATCCCATTCAGGTTCTCTCCTTTCTTATTGTTGAGCTCCATGTTGGACAGTCAGTCACTGTCTGTAGCCTTAGATGAGATAAGCGTAATGGGCTTTTCAAGAGATATGAACGAATCATGTTAGGGTAAAAGCTCGGGCATCCCGCTTCTATCATAGCTTTATTTAGCTTGTGCATCTCCCTGAAGGATAATTTCTTCTTTCATGAGTTTGGTATTGGTCCTGTAAGCTTTATATGCAGCACCTTTTGAGCTTCTGGAGAAAGTTGATATGAATTTCCTGACATTGAAGTTCTGGTGCTAATAATGTCGCCCTGGTGTCTGGGTGATCAGTGAGCTGTTTTCACGACTCATCCCTGTTTTATAGTTTATCAAATCCCTCTTGTTAAGGTTCCTCCTTCCTCAGTGAAATGGGCCACCTCTGTCAAAGACATTCACCTTGGTCTACTGGCTACAGAATACATAAACTGCTCACCACAGAAAGAGTAAGAAACACTAGAGGTTAGTCCAGGCTCCTGAGGGAAATCTCAACAACTGAGAAATCAAAAACTATGTCCGAGCTTCTCTCGCAAAGCTTTCATAATCTAGAGTTACCTCCTGAAGATCCCACTTAACACAAACTTGCTGTCTTTCAAAAACTCACCCCTTCACTACTCACCTGATGTCCAGAGACTGTGATCCCTGATCACCCCATGAGTTTCTTAACTATTACAACTTGCTGCATATTATTTTATATTTGAAGTGCTCTCCTGCCCATGTGGCAAGGTTCATGCTATTAAAATATCTGTAAGAAAAAGAAAAAATATATATATATATATATATTCATGAAGCAAGCAGGAAGAAGGCCCATTGCCGAAACGCATCCTTGCAAATAAAGTTACATTGAACGGACTCCGTGAGTGCAACGTGTTTCTTTCGAAACAGGAGCGTTTATAATTCCATGGACCCACCTCCATGTTCGTGTGCACCCGTCGTTAAGAGTGCAGCAGCGCCTCAAGGTGGACTACGGAGCGATGCATATATATATATATATATGATTAGCTATTTGTTTAGTCGTGAAAAAGAGACACATTTACAAGAGTTGAAAATGGCAAAGGATTTGCGGGTGTGTTTGACTGCACACCGGGCGGGAGTGTGGAAATCTGATGGCATTGACTTGGGCATTATCATCTAAGCAGCAAAAACTGTGGCGCCGGGGAGACCGTTAAGTGAACTGGTCTCCCGCCACACCCTTACAAGATTCAAGCACTGATGTATTTCAGCGGCTTCTGGCCTTCACCTCCATCTTCAAATAATCAACTTTCAAAACAACGGAAGGGTCCTGTTGCTTAGGATTAGCATCAAGATTCACAATCCTTTTGGTCCAGTAAATTAGAAAAAGACAACAAACGCAACAATGGAATTGTTTGGCCTGCTGTATGTTCAGGGACCGATAAAGCTGGCTCAGTAGAGGGGATCAGGCAGCTATTCATGCCAACGCTAATCGTTAGCATCCGCGGACTGATGCCGCTCCTATAAACATGGCTGGGCCGATGGAAGACGGAGCCTGGTTCCTGCTCCCAGACCTGACCCCGCCCTTCCTCCCACGCTCCCTGCTTCCTTCAGGCCCTCACTAAGCACACATGGAGCAAGTGAGCCTGGAACTTATTGAAGGCAGCTGCCTCTGGGGAGCTGGTGGCAACAAACCGACTGACCTACCATCCACGCTGTGGAACTCTGCTAATCATGTGTGAAAATGGCTGCCAGGGATAGTGGAAGTGACATCTGGTACTGACATCAATAGACATCCCATCGTTGACACCTTGAAAAACTTGTAGCCTCTCAAAAGCATCTTATTGGATTCTAAGGGGGTAGGGAAGGGCACAGATAGGAAACAACTTCAATGTAAACATTGTTCTTCGAGTTACTGCCGATGCCTTGGTGACATCTTAAACTCAGGGGTAGCAAAAAACAGAGTCATGGAGAATCAAAAGACATGTCAGGGACACCCCTGTTTACCTTTAATTGATGTCCATGGTCAGTGTCAGGACCACTCAAACTGTTTAGAATCAGAAAAACTCTTGACAAAAGAGCTTCCTGCGTAGAACCCACTGGTACCCCGTAACACGACTCAAAGCAAGATGGATGAAATGTGAGATGAAATTGGTGTACGTGATCTGTGTGCCCCGTCCACCGCTTTACCTCCAGGTGATTCTGATAATGGGCCAATTACTTGCTAAGAAGTAACGGGACTTCCTTACTCCGGGCCGCATTACTTCTTATCTCAGTCCTTTCTTCGCTCCAAGGACTTCAAACTCATAGTATAAATTCATCTAATAGCAAACTTTTAAATTTCAGCTACTCCTGGCTTTCTCACAGTAAATTAGACTCCTAAACAAATAACCACTCTTCAGCATTTAGTTATATTATTACGGCTTCTGTTACTACTACTGGTACAGTCAGGGCCGGCTTTAGCACTGGTGGTGCCCCGTGCAACAATGTTTTTTGGCGCCCCCCAATGACCACCTCCGCCACGGATTCCCTCCCTACCACCCTTTAACAGTCTCCATAACCACTCTCTCTCAGATGCATTTAATTAATTTTATAGCGTCACTCATAAAAGTGAAGGGTGTCAGAGCACTTTACATAACACACACATTACAGAGAGACTATCAATCATAGGTGTGTAAATCAGTGTATAGGAAATGTCACATGAGACAGAGGACAACAAGGGGTGGATTCGCATATTATCCAGACAGGTAGGCAGTATAGTTGAAGACTGCTTGGTCTGGAGAAGCACAAACTCTGAATTTAAAATGTAACACAATGGATTGGGGCTCTCTTTAATAACAAGAGCTGATTTGTACCCAAATGAACCCTTTTTGCAACATTAGAATAATGAAAGTCTGGGGAAAAAATCCATACGCTCTAATCTATATGTTATGTTATGCGGTTTTATATAGCGCATAGCTGCCCCGGCAAAGGGGCGTCCCAGTGCTGAAGCAGAAAACTGCAGAAACAGTAGACGACAGAAGCCGCCTACAGTGGAGCAAAGAGGTGCGTTTTGATGGCCCTATGGAATGCCAGGTAATTTTTCATACTGAGGATGGCTATGGGGAGCGTATTCCAAAGTTTGGCTGCCAATACGCGAAAGGAGCGACTACCCGCACAAGCCTTCCTCACCCGCGGAATAATCGCCAGGTGCTGGCCCATAGACCGAAGTTGACGGGAGGGAATGTAAGATGTAAGCAGATTGGCCAAGATATCGGGAGAGGGAAGATTTAAGATTTTAAAGGACATACAGAGAATCTTGAACTCTATGCGTTTAGCCACAGGTAACCAATGTAACCGACGAATAGCACTAGAAGTAGGGCACGTCCTGGGCTGACCCAACAGGGTTCTAGCCGCAGCGTTCTGGACCCTTTGCAGTCTTGTAATTTCCACCTTATTGGCTCCCAAATAGAGTGAATTGGCATAATCCAGTCTAGACAGAATGGAAGCCTGAACAATCAGCTGCCTCATGGACGGGTCAAAGAACCCTAGCACTGGTTTGAGCCCCCGTAGAATGCATAAGCATGCTCCTGCTACCTTCTTTGTTTGCATCTGAAAGCTTAGGTCAGAGTCTACCCACACACCCAGATTTTTTACCACCTGTTTGGGGACGGGTGCGCAGCCCAGCTTAGCAGGCCACCAGCGCTCACTCCACAGCTCTGTGTCTCTCCCAACTAGCAGTACCTCTGACTTGTTGGCGTTGAGTTGAAGATAGTTGGCAGTCATCCACTCAGAGATGATCTCCAAATCTCGCTGGAACTTACATGCGTCCTGCCCAGAGTCATCCGAGAGTGCCACTACCAACTGTGTGTCGTCCGCATAGGACACTGCTGTGAGCCCTCTGCTTTTTGCCACTACTGCCAGAGGTTGCTTTAAAGTCTGCGCGCAGTTCTTTGATGACAGTTAATAGCTCACTGTAAACTGCAACTAACAAAAGGAAGTCTCTGACAAAAGCAGTAACCCACTGACCTGTTTACATTACATTCACTTTGTGATCTGCATGGTACATGTTCTTTGCAGCAGGCATATTAACCCTCTGCGCTACCTTACCATGAATCAAAACTTCTACTAGACAAAACTCCGATCTCGCCTGGAAGAACATTAATCACCAGAGTTTTCTTGACATATTAATTGTTGCCTGAAAATTGCTGGAGGCCAGGAACGCAGCAGCAGGTGCTTTTAAGCACAATATAAACTAGCAAACAGGCGCCCCCACGCGAAGTCAGCACCCGGTGCCGTGGCACCGGTCGCACCGCCCTAGAGGTACAGTGGGTCTGATGTATAGATGTAGAAATGGAAAATTTTCAGATTTGCACAGGAAGAACTAAAATCATTCTAGAAGAATTTCCTTAAAAGGAAATGTAGTGTAGAAGAGAATATTCTGCTGGTGAAGTCATCTCTGGTATTAGAACTTTTTGCACAAATCCAAATGTTTTTTTATTAGCACCTAACTAAAATGACTCAATGTGTATTGCTGTTACCAGCACTGATTCATCCAATATCATTAATAGTACTATGATGCATAGTCCAACTACTTCTACTACAACCAGCACTGCGGCTGGCACTGCAACTTTTAGTTTCAGTGTCCGCCACAGAAGCAGTTTCAAGGTTAGCTACTCAAGGTAAAGGTAAAGAAGAGTTTCATCAGTGCACTAATGTATATTTATTCCCCTTTTTGAGGATGAGGCTTGATATTGAATAGATAAAGGCATAGGATTGAGGAATTGACAAAATTGATTATTTGTCAATGTCTTGAGCATTGGATTATTTCAGGTATTCTGTGAAGGCTGATGGTTTTGAGGCTGCTATAGCTGGGAGTTGCAATTATAACTCTTGGAACTCACTGAAAGAGAAATAATTTTAAAACAAATTGTAATTTATCATTTGGTTCCACATTTGAATGTTTTCATTTTACTGTCACTGGAAAAAAATGTGAAGTTTGTACTTCATTTTAAAAAGGAGTTTTGTGTGAGAGTGAGAAATGTCATACATAATTACAAGAAGCAAAATGTAATATACTTAGCATCAATATCATATAAACGCCAATTTGGGACATAAATGTAGCTCAATAATAGTTTGTAACATGCTGGTCACTCTTAAACTCTAATGTTCTTTGAGAAACAGATACCCATGGAAAATGTAATGAAGCAATCAAGCAAAGATGTAATGGTTGTCTTAGAAGTAAGGATTTTTCCGTGCCCCTTATCTTCTGCCACCCTGGGTAAATGGATGAGTCTTCCAACTTACAGCGGCAGCCCTGACTTCTCCGCTCTCCCCCGATATCTCTGAACAAGGTCGCTCCCTAACTACATGATATCAGTGACAATGTTTCCAGTTCTGGCTCTTCGGGTAATAATCTGATGCTTTCTTGGTTTTGTAGTTTGGATTTGCTTGTTGAACTCATTAGACCTTGGCCGCTTATAGAAATATTTAGAGGTTGAAACAGCAGGAACGGAAACAGTGCCCATGAAGAAGTGGAGCACGGAAGTCAACAAATTTAATGCAAATTTCTGTGTGACGTGGCCACCACGACAGTCAGGCCCAAAGTCTATCCTTCCTGCTATCAACATGGAGGTGATGCTCCTTTCAAGGGAATAAGGCCTGATTTATAGTTTGAGGAACAGTACTTAGTCCATCAGAGTGGTGGAGGACATTAGGTCCATCCCCCTGACAGATGCCCTTCCGTCAAATTTAGAAATTACTGCCGGAACAACAGTCATCCATGTAGATTGAAAGGAACTGCAGTCACTGCAGTTCCAGTCGATGTGTAAGAAATGTTGTAGTGGCACCCGGCCGATGTGAAGGTCCGCTTACCAAACTTTTCAAAAGTTGTTCTTTTTGTGAAACAAACTCACAAAGTGGGAGTTTGTTTCAGAAAAAAAATGATGACCCTCATACCTGTGACTTTTCACCATGAGTGTGTGGGTCACTATTTTTTTTCTGTACCTCACCAGATTTTTCCTGGCCGTGACGGACAGGAAAAACATACTTTACATCATCCCCCAAATAGAACGGAGAGTCTAATGTACTTCCTACATTGGCCCCTATTCCGTCTGGTTGTTGGAGGGAGATTTCCATTGACCGAGCCAAAAGGGGCTCCATCTTCAGAAAACGTAAGGTTTGCCTGCCTTTAATTTAGGCCGGCAGACAGAAGGTTTCTTGGACAGGGTGCTCTGTTCTGTGTGCAACAGAGTACACTGTCCGCCAAACTCTAAATCTGCAAAAAGAACAATTGATGGATAGAATGCAGAACAATGTCATACATTCACCCCAGTACAGAGATCTGGGCCTAAATCCATCGTTTTTTTGCTCACCATGCCATTCCAGTTTGGACCCAGCCATATGCAAATCAGTCTTGACCCTGCGCCCAATGGGAACAGTCCAGCCCGAACTGCCAGGCCAGGTCCTCCCTGGACTGGAATCAAGCATCCTAGGACCGGTTTCGGGCTTTCAGCCCTCATCAGCCAGGATAGCTTGACTCCAGTGGCATTGAGAGCACGGGACCCACGTCTGGGCATACCCGTCCCACTCGGGTGACAAATGCAAAAGAACAATTGATGGACAGAATGCAGAACAATGTCATACATTCACCCCAGTACAGAGATCTGGGCCTAAATCCATCGTTTTTTTGCTCACCATGCCATTCCAGTTTGGACCCAGCCATATGCAAATCAGTCTTGACCCTGCGCCCAATGGGAACAGTCCAGCCCGAACTGCCAGGCCAGGTCCTCCCTGGACTGGAATCATTTGCATATGGCCAGGTCTAAACTGGGGTGGCATGGTGAGCAAAAGAATGATGGATTTAACCCAGATCTCTTGACTGGGGGTGAATGTTTTGATTTGTTCTGCATTCCGTCCATCAATTGTGTGTCTTTGCTTTTTCGCCCTAAGTGCGCCAGGTATGCCCAGACGTGGGTCCTGGGCTCACTGTGCCACTGGAATCAAGCTATCCTGGCTGAAGAGGGGTGAAACCCCGAAACCGGTCCTAGGATGCTTGTTTCCGGTCCAGTGAGGACCTGGCTTGGCAGTTCGGGCTGGACTGTTCCCATGAGGCACAGGGGCAAGACTGATTTGCATATGGCCAGGTCTAAACTGGGGTGGCATGGTGAGCAAAAGAATGATGGATTTAACCCAGATCTCTTGACTGGGGGTGAATGTTTTGATTTGTTCTGCATTCCGTCCATCAATTGTGTGTCTTTTGCAAACTCTAAATCTGGCCCTGACCAATCGACAATTTGTGTGTGAGAATGGAGATGCAGGCTGAATGCGAGCAGAGAGGCTATATGCCGAAAACGTGGCCCTCATTCCAATCCAGATCACTCCCAACAAATATTAAGTCAGTTTAGGCTCTAGTATAAAGCCCAACAAGAAAGGTACTAGATTAACCTTGAGCACATGCAAGGGTATGCAAACCCGCAGCCACGCCTTGCTTGGCAATCAGGGAAGTATCGTGAAGTGGAGAGAACTCACCTGAGAAGAGATTCCAGAGGAGCGACTTTAATTCAGTTTGCAATCTAAATCCTGAAAATGAAAAAAAGACTACAGATAAATTAAAAAGAAATGCTACAGATTTAATCATGCATGTTTTTGCTTAGAAAATCTGTATTATTTATAACAACACTTTTGAGAAAGTTTCCTTTGTATAACAATGTATTGCACTTTAAGAACATTTATTTTAGTTTAACAAGATATTTAGCCAGAAAACAAGCACTTACTACTAGTTAACTACTAGTTAACAAGCAAGATACTTAATAACTTCGTGAATGTTGGACAAAGTGTTGGAAACTTGGCCATGTTGTTACAAAAGGTGCAATCTTATAAAGATAGACATTAAATATTTAATCTTCCTCAAATACCCTTTCCTATGAAATAAAGCATGAATTCAGGAACGATTAATTAGCATCAAAAACTGAGAGATTAATTATGGTGATGAATACTGCACTTAGAATTATCAAATGGTTCACTATATTGTGCTATTGAATAATGTTGTGTTTCTAGAGACAGAGCCTAAATCCAGAAGTCACTGATAGAATTAAGAAGAATGCTGGCTGGGCTGACTGTCAGGAGAAAATCGCCCAAGAGGAGACTCTCTGTCCCTCTCATCTGCACCCCCTTCCACCTTACGCACAGATTCAGAGCGGAATGTTAAAAGACGTTTTTCGGTGTGTGCAAATAGGTGCAGTTGGTAATTCTTTGGATCCGCTGGGCCAGCAACAAACAGATCAGAGCCACCATCGACTGAAGACTCAGAGAGGCACCTACACTCCAGGTTCCCACTATCAAGCTTTCATAACCATATAGAGAATTTGGTTCTGCCTGCTGTTTTTCAATCGCAGAACACATTCTCCATCCAAAGTTCTTGAAACACTGCTCTGACCCTTGCTCTTACAGTGACACCATGCACTCACTCCACATGATTTAGCTTGGGGCAGGACTCTAAAACATTTTTTGAATGTAGATCAGAACATAAATGTGAGTCTTATGTCTCAATTCAATAAAGAAAAAGCGTGGACAGATTTGTCTCAGCCTTTCATTAAAGCGAGCTGTGCTGGATTGTTGGTACTATGTGAAATCTTTTCTCTATGTCCTGAGGCAAACATTTGAGACGGGGCAATATACAGGCCAGTACTATTGATAACCACGTGTGTTACATAGCTGCAGATAACTGAATTGGATAAATAAAGTACTTCCTTCGCACAAAGTTCCAATAAAGACAGGGAGCCTGGTGGATCATCGGTGTAGATTTGTGATATTTGGTGCAAATGAAATCTAGAAGAAATCAGAAGAGAATGAATCACAAATACTGTTATTACCAGGGTCTAGGGTTCTGGTATATCAAAGACCCTCATTCACATGCGACAAGTGGTGCGGTATATCTTGGTTCTCTGCCATGTCGGCTATGTGAGTAGCCTCATCATTGGGTCGTTTATCACTCGAACACTGGGTTCTCCAAGTGATCTCCTTTTTTCACCCAGAGGTGGACGTCTGGTTTTATGACAGTTGTGATAAAAAGTGCGAAAATGTTCTAGCGAAGTGTGAGCTAGAAATACCTCCTATCCTCAGCTTGAAACTTTAATTACTGAGGATGGGGCAAGATTAAAAGTGGGGTGGTGCTGTGGTGGGAGTGCTGCTGTTCCACCGTACCTGGTGATAGATCGTGAAAGGTCGACATGTTTCGGCCCTTGGTAGTGATGGAGCAGGGTAAATGAAAATTTTTTAACCTCCTAATGTTTTCGTAAAATAATTAATAAACATGTTCGTTTTAAGTAAATAACCAACAATGTATGTTACATGTTAAGGGTTAAAGGTAACACGCTATTCCGTGTGCAAAATAATCAACTTATAATTGTTTACGTGTCTAAACATAACATAATAGTTGCGTACTAATTAACATAATAAATGCATGATCTGTGCTTTTAAATAAAACGTGTGGTTGCAAAATAAAGCGATGGTAAGTAAGGGACAGCTTTATATGTTGCTTTTTGCTAGGTAATACCTAATTGGGTTACGTAGAAAGACGGGAGGGAAACGAAAGGGTTTATATTTCTTTGTTTTAACAATATTTTGTTTATCTTTGAAAATAGTGCGCTTAGGCCTGTCGAGCAGCAATATAAAATGGCCGCAAGTTGCTAGAGTACGCATGAGCGGGAGACCATGTGATAGAGGAGAGAGGCTGTGGAAAAGGGATGATCACGTGCTGATGCTGAGAGGCTGAGATGGAAGTATGGTCAAGGCTGTTGTGACCTTTCTGAGCAGATGTGTGTCAAGATGATCAGCAAGAAGCGTGAGAAGTCCAACTGAATCAATAGACGGAACTGTCAAAAACCTAAAATGTAACAGAAAAAGATACAATTTGGACTGATCGAAACGGATGAGCAATTGCATGAACTGTGGGAAACGATGCTTGCATGGATATTCCACAAGGAACTGGTTAAGACCAGGAAGTTTGATTAAAATGCATATGGGCCTGAGTTTTGACCAATGAAAAAGAGTCACGCCATAAAGAAGAAACATTTTATGTTGTAAGCTAGAATTAGGGTATAAGAAGACCTACTCGTGGTGGGAGGGGTTAGTTGCTGCGGGAGTTGCTGCGGGAGATGCTGCGGTAGATGCTGGAGAAGTTAGATGCTGTAGATGAGTGAAGTTGCGGTTGCTGATGCTGACGAGCTGATGCTGCTGCTGCTATTTTCCTTTTCCAGTTGAGTATAAGATGCTGCTTGAGGAGAATTTTCCTGATAGATTTTTATTTTAGAACTATTAGATTTCCCCCAGATAGATAGGTTGATCTTTAAGAGTTCTTACTAAAATATCCTTATTTTTCCGTATAATAAAAATGCATTGCAATTTCAAGTTATTCTTATATTGATGATAAATGTAATGATCTGAATAATAAGCTTAACCTCATTTCCTGCATTCAAAACTTTATAAAAACGTTATTATTCTTTAAACAAATGACTCAGTGATTCTTTAGCTCAATGGTTAGAATGAAATATTAAAGAGTTTATAGTGATTGAGCTGGTCTTAATCACCATCAACTGATTCCTACTAGTTGGTCCATCGACCAATGAGCGGAATACCTTAAAGCAAACAGAAATATTATGTCATGTTAAAGAGGTATCCCGTCTCCTTCCAGCAAATCGTTTTTCTCCTAGGTTATTGACGGAGGAAATCCAGGGAACAAATGAGTAAGTGAATGTATATGCGGTGTTATGGGCCCCACCGTCATATGGATATAGTGTGTGTGTTGAAGGAGTAATTGCACCTGGATGACCGAAGTATATAGGAGAATAATTTTTATTGTTAGCGCTGGATCAGATTTCTTGGTAGCAGAGTTATGGTTACTATAGATTAGTTTGGTCATTATTGATTATTGATTAGTGATAAGTTCATGTCTAACACTTTTTGTTGAATCGCGTTATGTTATATGTAAGTTTTCACGCTTCTGGCAAGTAGGAAGTGGAGCACGTGTGGCAAGAGAAGTCACATGGAATTGTACACTGTCTGAGTTCAATTATGGTAATAACACAGGTTGTGTTATAATAGGGACATTTTGCGTATAAAAGGTGTGTAAGTGAAATAGTGATCGGTTTTCTTGTGAAACTTTGGCCTTAATTCTCAGGAGCAGTATAGTCTCCACATGTGTTTTATCCCCAGAGAAACGGGTTTACTGATTACTTGAAAGAAGGGTAAGGTAGAGGGAAGTACTACTTTATCGGCGAAACTGAAAATTCTGTGGTAGGGTAGAGGTAAGCGCTGCCTACTGGAAAATACAGAATTCTTGTGTAAATGGTCAAAGCTATCTCTTCGGTTTAGCGAATCAGACAATGGAAATGTGTTTTAAGTGTTGTAACTAACGAAGAATTGTTGAAAAAGAAATTGCCGATAAATTTTGTAAAGGAGGGGTCAAGAGCAGAAGTGACGTAGACAAGAGTCGCGCTGGGATTGGACAGTGCGCTAGTCACATGAGAACAGGAGCAGAACTGACGTAGACAGAAGCCGCGCTGGGATTGGTCAGTGTGCGGTAGACAGAAATCGCTCTGATTGGAGTGTTGGTGTGAGTCGCGCTAGTATTGGTCGAAATAACGCATAGAGAACAGTGTTGAATTGCAGATTGTGTAAGGAGAAAAAGGTTGTGAATCATGTCGTACTATGAGTATGGTAAAGAGAAAACGTCATGGATGTCGAAAGTAAAGAACTTCTTTAAGAAAGACAAAAAGGTAGTGACTAGAGAGGGACAAATAATTCCTCCACCGAAATCACCAGCTTCACATATGATGCTGAAATATGGATATCATACATGCATATGGTTAGAAAATTGGACAAAATACACCAAGAATGATGGAGCATTGGCTTTCCCTGAGAATGGTTCATTTAATGTAGCCGTACTACCGAACTTGAGAGAAAGGATGGTAATGTTAGAACCTAGACCGACACAGTTTGAAGCTTTAACGGAATGGGAAGATGAGATGTATGAGCGAGAAAGATTCAGAGGATTAAAGAATCATGAGTTTCTGCCTGGAAGGTTATGGGGAGTAAATCATGAGGACAGAGTAAAGCGTTGGAGATATGCTAACATGACAGGAGGTTTGTTTCCAGCTTTTACAGTTGAGGAAGAAGCAAAGAGAAAATGTACCGAGAAAAGAAGCATTTAGTGGTAGAGAAGTATGTGTATGGTGGTAGTGAAACAGATGACGAATTGCTGGAAGATATTTTAAACAGAAACCCACCTCCATACCAACAGACTTCTGCGGTGGTGACACCTAATGCACCGCCAATGGAAACTGGGAGGAATAAAAACCCGAACGAAGAAATGAAACAAATAGGTCACAAGAACAATTTAAAACTTCACAAAATGAAGAGATAGAAAGTGACAATGCAACTGAATTAGCAAAAACGACAAAAGAATTGACTGAGAAAATAAGAGAATTGACAAAGAATATGGAAGCTGTAACTGTACCAGTAACGATAGGTCCAGTAATGCCAATTTTTGAGAATCAGAAAATTAATGAACATTCCTTAGTGATTCCCATGAATTCACATTTGCAAAGAAAAAGAGAAGGGATGGAACTGAATAATGAAGGTGCACACAATTTGGCTAGTACCTATAGACCAAGCCCACCTACAAATTTGACGATAAATGAAAATGAGATTAGGAGAATGCCTATGGTGACAGAGTCCGCATCAGGAACACCAGAAAGAAGCAGCGATTGGATAGAATTAAATAGTACGCCTGTAGGTCCGACTCCAGATGAGTTAAATGAATGGATGAAAGCACTAAAAACAAAAGAACCAGAAGAGAAACCATTAGATGTAATTAGGTTGAAAATAGACATGGAAGAATTGATTTTGGGAACAATTGGAACAGAAAAATTAAAAAATTATCAGGATGATGAGATTATGTTTTTGTGCAAGAGTCTTACTTGGAGAGCTAGAAATTTACATGACAAATTGGAAGAGACAGCAAGTGAACTAGGAGTGGAATTTGTAAAAGTGAGAACGTTGCAGAAACCATACAGAGTAGATTTTTGTGAGAAAGACATAGAGAATTTGAACACATCAGGAAGACTGACCCAAATAAAAGAGTTGATTGTTTTATTGAGAAAATGGGGTGATGTGGATAGATGGAGAAATAGATGGTCAAAGAAGAATGAGAAAACAACAGATAAAGCATCTTTGGCTTTTGCAGTGACAGATAGGGAACCAGTTGCTAGGGAATACCCGATGAGAGAAACTCCAGGTGGTAGTTATGTGCATGTTCCGTGGACCAGACAGGATATACTGTCATTTACAAATGATTTCCCCAAATTGAGAGAGAAACCAGTAGAATGGTATAGACAAGTGGAGAGATTTGTTAAGGTGTCAAAAGTGCTGTGGATAGACCTGGATGGATTGTTTGATATAGTAGTGCCAGCTGATTTGTGGACAGAATGTAAGATTACTATTGATTGGCCAACTGTAGAATATCCAAGGGACGCTAAAACAGGAGCGCCAGGACCAGAAGTGATGAGGAAGTACGACCAAGTAATTACCTTTTTGAAGAATAAAATTCCACCAAAAGAAACAGATTGGGTAAAAATAGACAGAACAACGCAGGAAAGCAAAGAGTCAGTGCACGCCTACTATGAGAGATTGTTGTTGGTTTTCAAACAGTATAGTGGTTATGAGTCACTGAATGAGAAGGATATGAGTCATTTTGTATATAGGTTTGTGTATGGATTAAAACTAGAGATAAGTGAAATGATTAAGCAGCACTTGATTGGATGGCAGAATAGCACAGTGGATGAGGTTTTGAGATATGCTAAGTATTGCAGTGATGAAATTGAGAGTAGACAGCGTAAATTGAAAGAAAAGGCCATGTGGGCACAGGTGAAAGTTGCAGAGAAGCAAGAAGCTCAATTGAATAATACTGGTAATGAAACAGAACAGGTTAAATCCCGACCTAATATAGGTAAAGGAAAAGGACAAATGAGCATAGATGAGGCAAAGAAAAAGTGGCCATGCCACAACTGCGGAAAGCTAAGACATTGGAGAAACGAGTGTAAATTTCCTCCAAAACCTAATGTGGAAAATCAATCATTAAATTCACAGGTGCAGAGTGAGGTAGTTACTCAACAAGGTCAGGTGCCACAACCACCACTTCCCAAGAGTGTTAACCAACAGAAATACAGTACAGAAACAGGATTCTACGGAGGAGAACAGGTAACACAGTTGCCGCGTGCAGCTGCAATTTCTCAATATTGGTTACGACAGGATGAGGATGACACGGATGAAAGTTCCTGACGGTGCCTAAGAGAGGGGGAAGAGTGCGTGCTTGGCGCAACTCTAGAGGTAGATCAGTCTGGTCCATTTGTGGATGGAGAAGTGAATGGTGCAAATGTAACATTCCTTGTTGACACTGGAGCTACCCGTTCTACTGTTAGGTCAGTGGAAATTCCAAACCTTCCTCTCTCAGGTGAACATATCCAAGTAGTTGGAGTTTCAAATCAGCAAATTAAAACGCTGCTAACTAAATTAGTGAAGGTAAGAATTGGTCCATTTAGTGAAATGCACCGATTTGTGGTATGCGATTGTAGTCCCGTGAACCTATTAGGACGCGATTTGTTGTGCAAGATGAACTGCACTATCTATTGTACCCCAGACGGAATTGCATTCCAGACTCCAGATGAGGATGTGCTGTATAAAATGACAATGGTGAATTTAGAACCAGAAGTAAATGGTTTGTTTCCTGTATTTAATGCAGCGAAAATCCCAATTGAATTGAAAAAGACAGTGAAAGAAGAAGTGTGGGACTTTTCAGGAGAAGATGTAGGATTAATGAAAGGAGTAGATCCCGTTAAAATAACAGTGAAAGAGGGAACGAGTTACCCAAATACGCCCCAGTATAAATTGACGCCAGAAATAATTGAAGGAATAACGCCAGTAATAAATAAAATGATTGAACAAGGGATTCTAAAAGAAATCATGAGCAGTCCATGTAATTCGCCAATAATGGGACTGAAAAAGCCAAACGGAACATATAGAATTGTACAAGATTTGAGGAAGGTAAACAAAATTGTTGTGCCTTGTTGCCCGATAGTACCGAACCCTGCTGTGATTCTATACCAGATTCCACGTGAAGCAGAATGGTACACAGTAATTGATTTATGTCATGCATTTTTCTCTATTCCATTGCATCCAGATAGCCAGCCATTATTTACGTTCCGGTTTGGAGAGCGTATTTTGGCATTGTGCCGAATTCCTCAAGGGTATACAGAAAGTCCCTCAATCTTTAATCAGATCCTAAAGAAATCATTGGAAGATTTAAGAATGCCAGAAAAGTCAGTAATGGTTCAGTATATTGATGACCTACTGGTGGCATCAAAAACGAAAGAAGCATGTGTCAATGATACGATTGCTTTGCTGAATCATTTAGCAAAAAGAGGACATAAAGTGTCCCCTTCAAAATTGCAGTTTTGTCAACAAGAAGTCCAGTATTTAGGGCATAAAATTGAGAAAGGAGTGCGAAAAGTAACGACTGAAAGAATAAAAATGAGTCAAGGAATGAGAGCTCCAATGCCACAAAGAGAGGTAAGAATGTTTTTGGGGATGGTTGGATATTGTCGACAATGGATAAGCGGTTTTTCACTGATTGCTAAACCATTGCAGAAACTGACAAAGAAGGATGTTAAAGATCCTTTTGAAATGAATGATGAAGAAATGAAAGCATTCAGAGAGCTGAAAAAGAAATTATGTGAAGCTCCAGCTTTGGGAATGCCTGACTATGAGAAAGATTTTGAGCTGTATTGCAGTGAGAGAGATGGATGTGCATTTTCAGTTCTGGTACAAAGACATGGAACTATGAAAAGACCAATTGCATATTTTTCGGCTGTTTTAGACCCTGTAGCGAAAGCATTGCCTGGATGTTTGAAAGGAGTTGCTGCTACTTGTGTGAGTCTGGAACAGAGTGAAGGCATAGTGATGGGGTATCCATTGAGAGTATATGTTCCCCATTCTGTGGAAATTCTTTTGACAAGAACAAAAACCCAATACATGACACATAGTCGGCTGACTAGGTATGCAAAAGTAATTTTGAGTGCAGATAATGTGACCATTGACAGATGTATGACTGTGAATCCTTCGACATCATTGCCAGATGAAGAGAGTGTGATTGAAATGGATGAAGTAGATCACGATTGTCTGAATGTGCTTGAATACTGTACAAAACCAAGGTCTGACATACGAGATGAGCCTTTGAAAGAATCAGATTATATTCTGTTTGTGGATGGCTCATGTTTGAGAACAAGTGATGGAGTTCTAAGTGCAGCATATGCGGTTTGCACAGTAGCAACTGTAATGGAAGCATCTTGTCTGAAAGGTGTACGATCTGCCCAAGTTGCTGAATTAGTAGCTCTGATTCAAGCATGTAAGTTGGGAAGAAATGTACGGGTTACGATTGTGATAGATAGCCAGTACGGCTTCGGGGTGGTGCATGATTTCGGTCAGATTTGGTCACAAAGGGGTTTCTTGACGTCTGCTGGAACGCCCATTAGGAATGGAGATTTTGTGAAAAAGCTGCTTGAGGCGATACAGCTGCCTAAATAGATCGCTGTAGTGAAGTGCAATGCACATAAAAATGGGGAAGACTACATAACTATTGGTAATAAATATGCTGACGAAATGGCACAGTATTGTGCAAAGAATGTGGTTTCTTTAAACAAATGTCGGGAAAGAGAGCATATTTCTTGTCCTTTGCTTTTTACTAACTCTATTGAAACCTGGGAAGAGGTAAGACAGTTACAAGAAGCTGCAGAGGATGAGGAAAAAGATACATGGATAAAAGCAGGATGTAGAAAACATGAAGAGACGGATGTTTGGGTTTACAGGGATGAGAGACCAGTTATGCCTGATAGCATGATTTCTGACATGGCACGGATGTACCATGGACAAGCCCATATTGGGAGAGATTCAATGATCAGACTTTTTAGACAAACATGGTACAATCCAAATTTCAGAGCCATAGCTGAGAGTCTTTGTCAGAGATGTCTTATTTGTCAACAGTTAAATCCAGGAAGGAAGACAGTAGTGAGTCTAGGAACAATAGGACGAGAAGGAGGTCCTTTCACTAGAATGCAAATGGATTTTATTGAAATGCCACCTTGCAACAGACTAAGGTATGTCCTAGTGGTCGTCTGTTTGTTTTCCCGCTGGGTGGAGGCATACCCAACAAGAAGGAATGATAGTATTACGGTAGCAAAACTTATGCTGCGAGAATTCATTCCGAGGTATGGTTTTCCAGTCACGATTGAAACAGATAGAGGAACACACTTCCAAAATGAATTAGTTAAACTGATTTGTGAAGCACTTAGTATTAAACAGAAACTACATTGTGCATACAGACCAGAGGCTTCTGGAATAGTAGAGCAAGTGAATGGAACAATCAAGAACAGGTTAGGAAAAATGTGTCAAGCTACAGGACTCAAATGGCCAGATGCTTTGCCATTAGGTTTAATGACAATCAGAAGTATTCCGGAAAGGAAAACTGGACTCAGTCCCCATGAAATAATTATGGGACGAGCAATGAGACAAGCACAAGTACCTGTCAACAAACTACTGACTATAACTGATGATCTAGTGCTGGATTATTGCAAAGGATTGGCTGATGTGGTGCGTTCTGTGTTTCATCAGGTTGGACCGGATGCGACCACTCTTGAAAGAAAACCAGCTCACGACTTGAATCCAGGAGATTGGGTTCGCATAAAAGTCCACCGGAGAAGAAACTGTTTGGTTCCTCGCTGGGACGAACCACGACAAGTGATCCTGGTGACGACCACTGCAGTCAAGTGTGCAGGAGTGAAACACTGGGTACATGCCAGCCACACCATCAGAGTTCCAGAACCTAAAGATCGACATGTGAGTCGACATCTGGAAATATTGGATAACAGTTCAACATCAGAAACAGAAGAAGAAACAAACAGGGTGCCAGAACTTGAAGATCGACCAGTAAGTCGACATCTGGAAGACCCAATTACAAATGCAACGACAGAAGAAGTAGAAGTAATAGCTGAAGTTCCAGAATTTGAAGATCGACCTGTAAGTCGACATCTGGAAATATCAGACACCAGTTCAGAATCTGATACAGAACATTCGGATTGTGAAGAAATTCTAAAAAGAAAATGGAATTTTGAAAGCATAAGAGAAGAAACTGAGCCAGAAAATAGTGACAGTGAGCAACCAAGTACAAGTTGTGGTAAAATCCTTCGGAGATAATATTGATAGATGAAGAAGGGAGAGTTTCAAACAAAAAGCTAGAAAAGTCGGAAGATCCCCGAGGAGCAATAGGGACAAATAGTCAAACACGAGAACAGGGAAATTTAGAAGCAGATAGGGAGACTGACACAAATTCGGAAGAACCTCGAGGAGGGACAGAAATAGGTGAACGAAGGAAGATAAGAAAAGAACCACAAGTAGAAGAAAATGAAATTATAAGTTTCAAAATAAGAGGAAATAATGAAAGAATTGAAACAGAGTCTGAAGAAAGTGGAGAAGAAAGAAAGCAAAAGCTAGAGTCAAGAAAAAGAAATTGGAAAACAGAAAGAGAGGAAAAAGGAAGTGAAGCAAAAAGGCCAAGAAAAGGAGATAATTGGCCCAACGAAGTAAGAAAATTAAGATACAGAATCATAAGGTTAGATGGGAAAAGTGCTGAACAAGTGAATGAAATAACAAGTCAGAGAGAGCAAGAAAAACAAGGTGGAAAACACTTACAGAAAACGAAAAGAGTAAAGAAGGTAAATCCGAAGTATAGATCGCCTGAATGGTTGTATCGTGCTTTGACTAGCAACAAAGAAGAAAATAACACTCACGAAAACCCAGAACAAAGAAACCTGATGGGAGAAAGTGAAGTGCAACAAACCTGAAGAAGTTTATATAGTTTCTACCGGATTTGACAAAACACTGGATCTGACGAATTTACCGGATGTGACCAAGAAAGAATTCTGAGAAAGAATTAAAAGAAAGTACCAAGCGAAGACAAAACATTTGAGTACAGAGTGACAAATAAGTCATTTCTGAGGTGTAGTGACACAATTTTCTGGAAAACAAATAAATAAGGTTATCAAACAAAATGGAGAATAGTAGAGATAGAAAATGTAAATGTGAGTTTTTAAGTAGATGGTGCAAGATGTGTTGCTTTTGTACAGGACTATTAATAACAGAATGGGTGGTTTTAGCAATCACGATTCCAATTAGTTTAGCTGTAGTAGAAATGTCTAATAACACTGAGAAAGAAAAAGGAGCTAACATTCAAGAACCAGTTATTTTAAAGAGTAGTGCAGAATTACACAAGGACAAATCAATAACAGATTTTTCAAAAAATGTCTTTACCAAATTATTATATGAGTATGTAGAAACAATGGATGTAAGAGATTGCTATGTTTGTATGCAGTTGCCTGCATCTGTAGCAGAGGGTGTGACTTATCATCACCTCCCTTTGACATATGGAATAACATGTAGCGTTTTAGCAAGTTTATTTTATAAAACAGGTAGATTAGAATATTATTACACTGACATAAATAAGATTTTTGCGAAAGTTTCTGTAGTTTCCGAGCTTAACAAAATAAAAGAGGGAAAAACGTTTGGTGAATATTTTTTAGAAGATAAGATTTTAACATTAGATAGTATAATTAGGTACAACCTTACCTGTGAGTTAAAGAAGGAAGAAAAAGTATTTTTAGAGATGGTTGAAGAGAGAAGAGTGAAATTTCAAAGAAAAGTTATAGAGGAGACAAAAACACCTCTTTGGGCGTTTGAGGAAGACAATCATGACAAGAAAAAGACAAATGCAGCTATGACTCTGGATTGGCCCCAACAGGGAAGGTTGTGCATTAGAGGAAATAAGACAAGATATGACAATTATTTTGTGGGTTCCAGTAATTGCCATGACAATTATCAAATTTTAGGTGGATGGGGATTCAAAGGAGGAAAAGATCCAATATTTCCAGGGATTTATTATGTTTGCGGAAATAGGGCTTATTATAGGTTGACGGACCATTGGTATGGGTCATGTTACTTAGGCCTGGTCTTTCCAAAGATTTTTCATGTGGATAGAAAAGAAAAAGGAACACACAAAATGATAAATACCTTTACACGTAGAAAAAGGGAAAGTTTTTCAGAAATAGTAGGTGATATTTTTGGTGCATTGATACCAGCAGTGGGAATATCTTTGAATGCATTCAGAATTCGGAAATTATCCACAGTAGTAGATCGTTTATCTACAAATACTGCTGGAGGGTTCTTAATGGTAAATACCGAGATGGTTGCCATGAGAGCTATGGTGATGCAAAATCAACTTGCCCTTGACATTCTTTTGGCAAAAGAGGGCGGAGTCTGTGGAATGCTGAAAGTCCAACATTGTTGCACTTACATTCCAGATAAAAGCGAAAATATACAGAAGTATATAACAAATATTACAAATTTGCACAAAGAACTTGTTCCACTGGAGGTTGAAAGTGCATGGGGAAAACTTGGTAAAGGGTTTTCTTCAGTAATAAATTGGTTAACAAGAATGAGTGGATTAATAATAGGGAAAGTTATAATAATAGCAACCGTGATAATAATAATAATATTAGTACTGAAGCTTGCAATAACATGTATAAAGAGAAGAAGAAGGCAGAATAAGATAGAAAAAGAAAACATGATAAACAAGGAAAGAGAGAGAGAAATGGGTGAAATAGAGTTAGAAGAAATAAAAGAGAACATGTACAAGAAAACGAAGAAACAAGTTGAAAGGGATACAGTTGTGTAAACTAACAAAAACAAACGGATAAAAGATATATGCTGTCTGAGAAAATTGTATAACTTGGGTTTTGTGGTGATATTAAAAATCACCAAAGGGGGAGTTGATGGAGCAGGGTAAATGAAATTTTTTAACCTCCTAATGTTTTCGTAAAATAATTAATAAACATGTTCGTTTTAAGTAAATAACCAACAATGTATGTTACATGTTAAGGGTTAAAGGTAACACGCTATTCCGTGTGCAAAATAATCAACTTATAATTGTTTACATGTCTAAACATAACATAATAGTTGCGTACTAATTAACATAATAAATGCATGATCTGTGCTTTTAAATAAAACGTGTGGTTGCAAAATAAAGCGATGGTAAGTAAGGGACAGCTTTATATGTTGCTTTTTGCTAGGTAATACCTAATTGGGGTACGTAGAAAGACGGGAGTGAAACGAAAGGGTTTATATTTCTTTGTTTTAACAATATTTTGTTTATCTTTGAAAATAGTGCGCTTAGGCCTGTCGAGCAGCAATATAAAATGGCCGCAAGTTGCTAGAGTACGCATGAGCGGGAGACCATGTGATAGAGGAGAGAGGCTGTGGAAAAGGGATGATCACGTGCTGATGCTGAGAGGCTGAGATGGAAGTATGGTCAAGGCTGTTGTGACCTTTCTGAGCAGATGTGTGCCAAGAAGATCAGCAAGAAGCGTGAGAAGTCCAACTGAATCAATAGACGGAACTGTCAAAAACCTAAAATGTAACAGAAAAAGATACAATTTGGACTGATCGAAACGGATGAGCAATTGCATGAACTGTGGGAAACGATGCTTGCCTGGACATTCCACAAGGAACTGGTTAAGACCAGGAAGTTTGATTAAAATGCATATGGGCCTGAGTTTTGACCAATGAAAAAGAGTCACGCCATAAAGAAGAAACATTTTATGTTGTAAGCTAGAATTAGGGTATAAGAAGACCTACTCGTGGTGGGAGGGGTTAGTTGCTGCGGGAGTTGCTGCGGGAGATGCTGCGGTAGATGCTGGAGAAGTTAGATGCTGTAGATGAGTGAAGTTGCGGTTGCTGATGCTGACGAGCTGATGCTGCTGCTGCTATTTTCCTTTTCCAGTTGAGTATAAGATGCTGCTTGAGGAGAATTTTCCTGATAGATTTTTATTTTAGAACTATTAGATTTCCCCCAGATAGATAGGTTGATCTTTAAGAGTTCTTACTAAAATATCCTTATTTTTCCGTATAATAAAAATGCATTGCAATTTCAAGTTATTCTTATATTGATGATAAATGTAATGATCTGAATAATAAGCTTAACCTCATTTCCTGCATTCAAAACTTTATAAAAACTTTATTATTCTTTAAACAAATGACTCAGTGATTCTTTAGCTCAATGATTAAAATGAAATATTAAAGAGTTTATTGTGATTGAGCTGGTCTTAATCACCATCAACTGATTCCTACTAGTTGGTCCATCGACCAATGAGCGGAATACCTTAAAGCAAACAGAAATATTATGTCATGTTAAAGAGGTATCCCGTCTCCTTCCAGCGAATCGTTTTTCTCCTAGGTTATTGACGGAGGAAATCCAGGGAACAAATGAGTAAGTGAATGTATATGCGGTGTTATGGGCCCCACCGTCATATGGATATAGTGTGTGTGTTGAAGGAGTAATTGCACCTGGATGACCGAAGTATATAGGAGAATAATTTTTATTGTTAGCGCTGGATCAGTAGCCCTCACAGGTCTGTGGGCCTTCTTCAGGACCAGATCGAGGATGGCTCAACCATTTCCGGGGTGATAAGGACAGTCAGCATAAGCGCGAACAGGAGCTCAACAAGAGCAAGATTTCTTTGCGACCCCGCAGGAGCCAAATTGTTCTCCTGTAAAAGAGTTATAGACTAAATCAGCAACTGTGACTCTAAAACGAAGATGAGCGAATGAGCTCGATGAAGATTGGTGAGTAACGTACTTACATGTCACAGGCTATTCCTGACAATAGCCATCCTCGATCTGGTCCTGAAGAAGGCCCACAGACCCGTGAGGTCTACCAAGGGCCAAAACATGTCGACCTTTTCCTGATCTATCACCAGGTACAGTGGAACAGTAGCACTTCCACCACAGCACCACCCCACTTTTAATCTTGCCCCATCCTCAGTAATTGCAGTCTTAAACTGTGGACAGGAGGTATTTTTAACACACACTTCGCTAGAACATTTTCGCACTTTTTATCACAACTATCATAAAACCAGACAGTCCACCTCCGGGTGAAAAAAGGAGATCACTTGGAGAACCCAGTGTTGAAGTGATAAAAGACCCAATGATGAGGCTACTCACATAGCCGACAGGGCGGAGAACCAAGATACACTGCACCACTTGTCGCATGTGAATGAGGGTCTTTGATATACCAGAACCCTAGACCCTGGTAATAACAGTATCTGTGATTCATTCTCCTCTGATTTCTTCTATACCTAACGGAAGCTGAATGGATCTCTGCTTCTCCCTCCCCCATTTGATGAAACGATAAAGGAAATATAAGCAGGCAAAATCCATTACTCCTCTTAAATCTTAGTCTCTAGTTACTCAATCAAAACTTCAATCGGCTTTATCCATCATTACTTCCTATACATGAAACCATGCTGTCATATGTTTTGCAGCTCAAGGGTGTTAAGATATTTCACAATCCACTTTTGTCCTTTGGCGGTGATTCCCCTAATGTTTTCATCATTCTGGGCAGACCGGCCGGCCTGTTGTTGCCAACCTCCACCTGCTCCTTGTATCCGGCTTGTAAATAAACAACACTATTGATGTAGCTATGAAACAGTCTTTGGACTCTTCTAATATCCTGTCTCTGCAACCTTTGTGTTTTATCCAGCTCAACTACTTTAATCACTCTTTGGAAGCAAATAAGGTTGTGAAACTTTGCCTATTTCTAATTCTTATATTTTTTAAACTTTGCCAACTTAGCAAACTTTAAGAATTTGCAAAGGTTTCATTAAAAAACAAATAACATTTTTCTTAACATAGGATTTTAAAGGGAAAATAGCAAAACCTAGATTTAACCAGAACATTTTCAAACGACAAGCAATCTGTGATTTTCCTCTTCTCTTCGCGTTTACCATCATTCTTAAAAAACTATCTGCATGAATGAGAGAGCAAATGCAGTTCATGAGGTTAATTTAGGAAAGCTGGCTTATGTATGCTGATGACTCTCAGAACAGTTTTAAACTAGAATATGGCTTCTGGAGCTTGGTTACTATTTCTTGGCATGTCCAGTGTTTGCACTGCGGTGCGTCTTCGTCGGATGCGACTAACACAGACAGGCGTATACGAGAGTAAAAAACACATATAGGGAAAAGAAGGACGAAGGCAAAGGCAGAAAACCTGTGACAATGGGAGAAAGGAGGAACCTGTAAGAGAGAGCTAAAGGGGCAGGAGTATCTGGTGGCGAATGAAGTCGCCATGAAGTGGAATCAAGACTTCAGAGCCTTGGGGATCTGTTCGCCATCATTCAGTAGCACCAGTCTCTTACTTTTGAGCAGAAACATTGAGCCCCGGTACTTATATGTTTACAAATTAAGCACTGAGGAGGAATGCTGCTACGAGTTTAGTTTTGTAAATAACTCAGTGGGTTTCACCATTTGTTGAAGAGATCAGTGTGTTGTCTGCAAGTAAAAAGTTAAAATTCTTTGTAAGATAGCTTATTAAGTTTAGTAAATTAGGAACTGGCATCAAGGGGCCGCATGCAGACTTCAAGGCATGGGTTTCGTCATTCTCAAATTTCTAAAAAAATTGTTTCACTAGGAAATAATAAATATTCATTAGTAACTGCAATATAAATGGCTATTAGTGTAATAACTCATATAGATAGATACATCTGACTTTCCTACAGTACATACATATCATTTACATATGTAGCTTTGGAAAATCAAAAACCTGCCTCCAAACCATAGTTTATGTCTTAAATACTTGTGGATTGACACAAGCTGTGTGCCTTTGTCTCCAGGGCATTGTCATGAAGGTGCTAGGCTCCAGCTAGCTCCCAGCCATGATGATCAGAGTGGAATAAAAGGAGTATTAATGGCCTTTAAGTGATGAATTTGTGTTGGTCCTAGCTGGGACTGAAAATAAGAGTCCTTCGCCCACTTCAAGTCCGAATGCAAAAGCCACACAAACTGCAAGTGCCATGTCCAAGTGTCTACAAATTGCACCGGGGCGCAATGGGTAGTCAAGCACCCGCTACTCCAGCTTAAGAGGGGGTGCCTGGGACATATTTGTTTTATGGCCCAGGCTTTCGGGTCTTTGCAAAACAGAAGGAGAAACAACTAAATCCCGGAAGAATAAAAGTACTGTGATACAACTAGTGAATGGGGGGGTGGGGCAAAGGTGCCAGAGTAGAGTGAACTGTTTGGACTACATCTACCAGAATGCATTGCTGGAGGACATGTGCAACATGTTCAGGTTATGTTCTGCATTTATGAAACTTATTAAAACTTACCTCCACAAATGCACTTCACCGACTGTGTATGTGAATTCAGGAGCTTCAGACCTATTCAAGTCTTGCTCACAAACAAGACTTTGTTAACTCGCTTCTACGATAAGTGAGGGTAACAAAAAGTTCAGGACAGAGTTCTAATACTAGAGAATTTTTTTTAATCTGGTTTGATAACTGTAGCACTTTACATAAAACATTGTACATTCAATTCTTATTATATAATCAGAATTGTTTCTCCTTTCATCAATCTCAGAAGGATGAAATGTTGAATCAACCCTGCCAGAATTCAAACCCGCATCTTGCACATCACACAAGGATCTCAGCAGCCGGCGCTCAACTTCCTGAGCTGTCTTACTGGCTAACCGCAGGATCCTTAATGATTTCAAGATGGCGAACACTAAAAGCCAGATCCCGCGCCAGAGTTCAGTCCTGTTGAAAGGTCGCTCCATAACACTGGAAAGCACGCTGAACTCAACAATAAACATATCAAGGGGGCGCGAGCAGGCGTTGGAACTCACGGCTGCTGCTTCCCGCCCAGAGGCCTACGCAGCCCTAGGCCTCTGGGCGGGAAGCAGCCGCACAGCAGAAGAAAGGACCAAAGACCCTCAGCTCCTGGAGATAAATTAAAAATAAATCATCTTGCTAGAGTTAGTACCATTGGCGGGGGTTAATTAAAAATATCCCACTCATCGCTTTTTTAGGCTCAAAAAATTTTCACCAAGCAAAAGTGGAGCAAATTGAATCTGCTCCCTTTTGCTGATAAATGAATTGTTGAAACTTTTCACAGGTGAGAATGGGAGTTACAAATTAGAACATTTTGCACCAATTCTTAAAATGAAAAATGAAATGAAAATGAAAAAATGATCTCCAACTGATTTGGCCCATTTTGTGTTTAACAAAGCGCGCCAGTGCAGACGAAAGCCACGTGGACATGTGACAGTTTCAGTGAGATGCGATGACAACTGATTTAACATGTGGCCATGAGTCATGTCACAGAGTGATGTTGCATATACATCTGTCATGTTTACTATAACATCTGTGGACATGGGATGATAAGGGTCGTGTTTACACGGTCAATTTCATATCAGCGAGAAATCATGTTCATATGTGAGAAATGTAATTCATATTAACAAGATCTATGAATCTCGTTCAGTTACAGCTACATGCTAGGTTTACATGTGTCCAAGCAACTCATGTTCACACATGATTCAAGCTCACTTAAAGTCACATGTCACATTCACATGTGATGGAACTCTGTTTGCATGGAACTTAGCACGCAGTTCATGCATGCAGCGATAAGTCATGTTCACATGTAATCTTATTAATCGTGTTCACACAGGACTGACTGTGGGTTAACTTTAAATGCAGCTAGGAAGCGTGATCTCATGTGAAGCTGAAAGTTATTTTCACACAGGATTTTGAATCAAGTTCACATGCGTTGACAATTCATGTTCACATATGACCATGCCACTTATGTTTACACTGGACTATGATTAAAACTCACATGCACTGACATGTCACACTCACATGTAATGGTGTGAGCCGTATTTTCACAAAACTATGAGTTTCCATGCAGGGATTAGCCATGTTCACATGTAACATTATGATTCATGTTCACCTGGATCTATGAGTCAAGTCTACATGAAGTGACAAGTATATTAACATATGATGGTGCAAGTCTTGTTTCCACAGGATTCTGAGTCAAGCTCACGTGCAGCAATACGACTTGGTCACATGTCACAGGCAAGTCATGTCCCACAGCATTATGAGTCCAGATCAGGTCAGCGTCAAATCACGTTCACATGTGAGAATGTGAGTCATATTTACAAGGGCTATGAATCTAGTTTAAACAAGAAAAGAAGGGAGGGGCTGGGAGCTAATAAACGTCCAGTACCCAGGCCCCGACATCGCTAGTACAGCAAACAGTGGAGTAAGAAGAGAAAAGGGAGGACGGAGAAATGGGAATCCTAATGATTATTTCTTGGTGCCCTCACACATCCTTGGGGATGTCATGCTTCATCATCAGGCGTGCTCCTCCTAGGGCCAGCGCTGCAATGCCCTACAGGCCCCACAAAGGATCATTTTTGCCGAGATTTTTTCATTTGTCGACATGTTTCGAACTTGATGGTCCAAAAAAGGATCTGATGTACTTCTTGAGGACCTAAAAAAGGGGTATAAACCTACCCCACACCTAAAAAGTGATGTGCAATGTAGGTATTCCCATACATTGCGTCTGAGTACACTCCACAGAACTCTCGCGATGTTTGGAAATATCAGCTTCCTTTAGGAAGATTTTCAGTATAAGTTTCCTTAGTGTTCCGGGAGTCCTCGCTCGGCAATCAAGATAGTGTGTGCCTGCATCAGGACTTTGTTAGCAGACATACTGAAAACAGTGGAGTTTGTTTCTCATTCCTTAAACACATATTTGAAACCAGAGCTGAATACAGAGAAATATATTAAGCAATTATTCATATATATATATATATATATATATATATATATATATATATATATATATATATATATATATATATATATATATATATATATATATATATATATATATATATATATATCTACTGGCGGTCGCCAGTAGATAGTTATAGTTAGGACCTATTTTCCATAGGAAATCCGCGACATTCTATTTGAAATAACTCTCTTGCCGGTTGACGAATCTTCGCGAAATTTTCAAACTTTATGGCCCGCTACGGTCCGCTCCTACCCTGAAAGTCTCGGGGTGATTCGTCAAGCGGGGCCGAGAAAAAGGGGGTCCCAAAACGTGTTTTCCCCATTCATTTTCCCATAGGAAACTTTAGACACGGCTACAGCCCGAACTGCTGAACGGAATTACACCAAATTTGGCAAAGAGGTAGTTCTTGGTTCAGAAAGAACCCTTTTGTTAAATGGTGTAAATCCGTTCAGTAGTTGCGGAGAAATTAAAAAAATAAGAGTCAAAAAATCAATTTCCCATAGGAAACTTTAGACACGGCTACAGCCCGAACTGCTGAACGGAATTACACCAAATTTGGCAAAGAGGTAGTTCTTGGTTCAGAAAGAACCCTTTTTGTTAAATGGTGTAAATCCGTTCAGTAGTTGCTGAGAAAATCAAAAGTAAAAGTACATATATATCTATGGGCGCGGAGGATCCGCGCACCCTCCCGATCACGAGCTGCATGCTAATTGGCTGTCAACACTCCAAATCAGGAAGTGTTGGCAGCCATTTTGTCCCTCGGTAGAACCGAGGGACAGAAACAAGTGCGCAAAGCGCACAAAAGGGGGAAGGGTAGCAACACCCTGACCCCCTAGGTCTGCTCAGGGGGTCCCACAAGGACCCCTGGGCAAAAAAGAAAAAAAACATTTTTTTAAAATCGGCAGGATGCGCTCAGGGTGCGCGGATCCTGCCGAAAAAAAAAAAAATAGAAGAGCGGTCTCCGCGCTCGACTGTATTTTGCCCCCGGGTGGCCCAAGTCCCGGGGGCATGGTGGGGGTTAAATTTATGTATGGGGGCCTCAAAGGGCCTCCCAAGCCCCGGGGACCGCCACCCCCGGGGCTTTCATTTTAAAATGGTGCGGGAGGGCACTCGGCCTCCCGCAGCCCCGGGGACCACCACCTCCCGGGGCTTCTTTTTTTTTTTTTTATTTCCTGTGTGGGGAGCTCGAGCCCCCCCACACGCCCGGGACCGCCACCTCCCGGGGCACTAACACATTTAAAATGGGGGTCCGTTTTGGACCCCCGAAGCCCCGGGACCACCACCTCCCGGGGCTGTGCTGGTGTGGGGAGGGGGCCGCGCGGCCCCCTCCTGGAGCCTGTGGTGGCCCTGGGGACCGCCACCCCCAGGGCCGGCTCCTGCAGTGTCCCGGGGTGCCTACCCCCGGGACACTGCTGTTTGCAATGACAGGACGGAGCCTCGCGGCTCCCGTCCTGTCTTTGCAAACTGCTTTGGATATTGGAAGAGAGAGCAGGGAAACCTGCTCTCACTTCCAATATCCAAAGACAATTGCTTTCCACACGGGGAGAAGCATGTTAGCTGCTCCCCATGTGTAAAGCAATGCCGGCTCCCGTAGGACACGGGGAGCCGGCGGGACTGTGGGGGTTTGGGGACCCCCACAGTCCCCAACGAGAGGCCAGGCCCCGGGGGATGGGGTCCCCGGGGCAAGTAGTGGCCCGGGAGGGGGGCCACGTGGCCCCCCTCCCCAGAAATAATTAAAAAAAATAAAATAAAAAAATAAAAAAGGCCTGCCCCGGGGGATGGGGTCCCCGGGGCAAAAGGAGGCCTGAGGAGGGGGGCCACGCAGCCCCCTCCTTAAAAATTAATTTAAAGTGTGGCCATGCCCCGGGGGATGGGGTCCCCGGGGCAGGATTCGGCCACGGGAGGGAGGCCACGCGGCCCCCTTCCCGTTTAATTAAAAAAAAAAAAAAAAAAGGGGTAAGGCCCCGGGGGATGGGGTCCCCGGGGCAAGTAGTGGCCCGGGAGGGGGCCACGTGGCCCCCTCCCCAGAAATAATTTAAAAAATAAAATAAAAAAATAAAAAGGCCTGCCCCGGGGATGGGGTCCCCGGGGCAAAAGGAGGCCTGAGGAGGGGGCCACGCAGCCCCCTCCTTAAAAATTAATTTAAAAGTGTGGCCATGCCCCGGGGGATGGGGTCCCCGGGGCAGGATTCGGCCACGGGAGGGGGGCCACGCGGCCCCCTTCCCTTTTAATTAAAAAAAAAAAAAAAAAAAAGGGGGTAAGGCCCTGGGGGATGGGGTTCCCAGGGCCCAAAAATAGGAAAAAGGAAGGGGGGCCACACAGCCCCCCTTCAGGGGAACAAAAAAAGCAAAACAAAAAAAAAACGATCGGGCCCGCAGGCCCCGCCCCTTCCTTCACCACTCTGCAAACGCGCCCCTGGCGCGTTTGCAGATGGGGAGTAATTCCCCTTCAATACTGGGGGTCCCTGGGGCCAACTAGCTCACCAGGAACCTCCAGTATGCGCCAGGGGCTGCCTTGCAGAGAGGTGTACAGAGGCCACGCCCCTTTTACACCTCTCTGCAACGCAGCTCTGTGGCGCTTAATGGAGGTAGCTGGTGGGCTAGTTGCACCCCAGGGACCCTCAGGATTCAAGGGAGTTAATCCCCCGACTTAAAACGCGCCAAGGGGCGCGTTTGCACAGTGGTGAAGGGAGGGCGGGGCTTCAGGTGACGTGTGCAAACAGGCCCCGTGGCGCGTTTTAAGATGGGGAATTAAATCCCCTTCAATCCTGAGGGTCTCTGGGGCCAACTAGCCCAACAGGTACATCCAGAAAGCGCCACAGAGCTGCATTGCAGAGAGGTGTAAAAGGGGTGTGGCCTCTCTACACGTCTCTGCAACGCAGCCCCCTGGCGCATACTGGAGGTTCCTGGTGGGCTAGTTGGCCCCTAGGGACCCTCATGATTCAAGGGGACTTAATCCCCCAACTTAAAGCGCGCCACGGGGCGCGTTTGCACAGATGTCACCTCAGGCCCCGCCCCTCCCTTCACCATTGTGCAAATATTCCTCTAAAATCAGCCGAAATACGAATTCCGATTTACTCACCTGTTATCAGGAGAGACCTCAGTGCTGTATCTTTCAGCCCAGTACTGGTCCTGAAAAGTAATTTTAACCGTACTTACCAGTAACTTGAATTTCCTTCCATAGGCTAACATTGACTGGTTTCACTTGGAAATTCTTCTAAGTGTGAAGTTTTGGAACTTTAAAATATTCCTCTAAAATCAGCCGAAATACGAATTCCGATTTACTCACCTGTTATCAGGAGAGACCTCAGTGCTGCATCTTTCAGCCCAGTACTGATCCTCAAAAGTAATTTTAACCGTACTTACCAGTAACTTGAATTTCCTTCCATAGGCTAACATTGACTGGTTTCACTTGGAAATTCTTCTGTGTGTGGAGTTTTGGAACTTTAAAATATTCCTCTAAAATCAGCCGAAATACAAATTCCGATTTACTCACCTGTTATCAGGAGAGACCTCAGTGCTGCATCTTTCAGCCCAGTACTGATCCTCAAAAGTAATTTTAACCGTACTTACCAGTAACTTGAATTTCCTTCCATAGGATATCATTGCCTGCTTTTTGCTGAAAAAGTTTCTAAGTGTTGATTTTTGAAACATACAAATATTCCTCTAAAATCTGCCGAAATCCGAATTCTGATTTACTCACCTGTTATCAGGAGAGACCTCAGTGCTGCATCTTTCAGCCCAGTACTGGTCCTGAAAAGTAATTTTAACCGTACTTGCCGGAAACTTGAATTTCCTTCATAGGCTAACATTGACTGGTTTCACTTGGAAATTCTTCTAAGTGTGGAGTTTTGGAACTTTATAATATTCCTCTAAAATCAACAAAAGTACGAATTCCAATTTACTCACCTGTTATCAGGAGAGAACCCAGTGCTGCATCTTTTAGCCCAGCACTGACCCTGAAAAGTAATTCTAACCGTACTTACCAGTAACTTACATTTCCTTCCATAGGAATCCATTGTCTGGTTTTCAGCAGAAAAGTTTCAAAGTGTCGATTTTCACAAATTACAAATATTCCTTAAAAATCGACTGTATGACTTAAACGCATTCTTTCAACTGTTTACAGGAGATGCACCAGTGCTGGATCCAGGATCCAACACTGAGTAAGAAAAAGTAACGATAACACTACTTACCTGCTAAGTGAATTTCCTCCCATAGGATAACATTGGTGATTCTATGTGAAAAAGTTTCTAAGTGTCAACTTTTAAAATACAATAATATTCCTTAAAAATCACTACTGTAACCAAAACGCTTTTACTCAACTGTTTACAGGAGATGTCCCAGGACTGAATCTAGGATCCAGTCCTGTGGTTAGAAAAGTAATCCATAAAGTAACTAATTGCATTTAACTAGAAATTCACATTGAGCTCAATGTTGCATTGTGTTTGAAATTGTGTTGCCCATTGCAACAACTGTAACTACTGTACTTAAAACTCTATTGCCTATTTGCAAACTATTTAAACTAAAGTAATTCATTCTGAGAAAGTATATTTTGTAATGTAATGTATAATGTAATTACAATGTAATTTAATAAATAAAATATATAAAAATAAATAGTTTAAAAAAATGTAGTAAATCAGTATCAAAAAAATAAATATAACAATTAATACATTTAAAAATTGTCATTTACAAAACCTTTGAAATTCACTGAAAAAACCATAGGTTTTAGGGGCGTTATAGTTAGAAATTAGCATTTAAAAACCTTTGAAATTCACTGAAAAAACCATAGGTTTCAGACACGTTATAGTTAGAAATTAGCATTTAAAAACCTTTGAAATTCACTGAAAAAACCATAGGTTTTAGGGACAGTTATAGTTAGTTGGACATTTCACTCGTACAAAACCCGTGAAATTCCCCTGTTATAGTTAGTTCAGCTAACTATAACTCGCGCCCCGCAATGCACTGCTGATGACGTCACATATTACATCACTCATGACATGGTCAGTGACATCACTGATGACATCACTGATGACATCTCAAATGACATCACTGATGACATCATCCACGTGATAATCTGATGCACCTCTTCACACCCTAATATAACCTTTGATATACCCAATCTAAATTACAGACTGCCATTCGCAAAACCATAGACACTCCAACACCAATAACTACATACCCACTCACTGATTCTTAGGTCTACACACACACATCCACTCACTCACCCGTACAGTCACTCATACTTATGGTCACTCAGTACAGGACTATCATATGCACTCTTACTCCTATATAGACACTCAAACACCGCCACTCATCCATAGAGGTACTCACACACCTAGTCAGTCATGCAAATAATTAAACACACTGCCATTTACTCACCTATACAGTTATACACACACCAGCTCACTTAATCATACAAATACTACCACATTGTTACGCTCTTATACAATCACTGATACAAGCACACACTCATCCATACAGCCACTATCACAATCACTCACTCTCGCTTATAGCTATTTATATACTCCAACACACATATATACTGCCTTTCACATATGTAGTTACTCACACATGTACCACTGGGACATATATTCACTCACTAACACACTCTTACACACACTTACCCACCCATACAGTCTATCACAGATGCACTCTTGAAACCATCCACCCAGTGAATCACCCACTCACACATCTATGCACAGAGTCGCACACACCCCTCCCACACAAACACTGAGGCACCCATACAGATACTCAGAGAACCATTCAATAACTCATATAGACACTCATGTAGCTATTCACAAACACATGCAGCCACTTACACAGCAACAGACAGACGGATACAGACATTCACCCAGTTTAGTCACTAACCCATGCATTCAGTAAGATACGTTAAATCACTCACTTATAGAGTCAGTCATGCACCTACTAAATCATCCATACAGACACTTAGACACCCACTCATTCTTCAATATGTCTTTTCCTATATATATTAAAAATATTTAAACTTTACAGAAACACACAGTCACTGGATGATGTCATCAGTGATGTCATTTGAGATGTCATCAGTGATGTCATCAGTGATGTCACTGACCATGTCATGAGTGATGTAATATGTGACGTCATCAGCAGTGCATTACGAGGCGCGAGTTATAGTTAGCTGAACTAACTATAACAGGGGAATTTCACGGGTTTTGTACGAGTGAAATGTCCAACTAACTATAACTGTCCCTAAAACCTATGGTTTTTTCAGTGAATATATATATATATATATAGATACACACGTGTATATATATATATATATATATATATATATATATATATAAATATATGTGTGTGTGTGCATATATATATAAATATACATAGATATAGATAGATATTTATATAGATATTATGTATACACACGTGTATATATGTGTGTGAATATATATATAAATATATATATACATATAGAGAAAGAGAGAGCAACTTTGAATGCAGCCTTGAATGTATATGAATAGAATGAACTCATAAAATAGAAGTTTGAAGAATATCAGAGTTCAAACAATATCCCAGAGAGCTGGAGACACAGATATGTTACGAAGACAGCCACAATGACCCAGTAGCTTTCTGCGATGAGCAGAGTGACGAGTCAGAATGGTGATATTCAGTGTCCCTATTGTCTCTCTTACCCCATTGCCTGTTGCCCAGCACTAGTGCTCGCCTCATATTCCTATTGTGAATGCTTGGCTGCGGAGAAGTGAGAAGAACATTTCATCGGCACCATTGGACCCAGAATTCATGTCAGTATATTCTGATAGCTAATCATTCTCTGGGAATTATTTGTGGACATCGCTACTTTTAACTTAGAGGAGAACGCCCGCTGATCTTACAAAACCTGGTAATCCATGTGGAATGCAAATTCGGCTGCCAACTACTCTCACAAGACAAACCATCTGGTAACTTACAATACAAGAGGAACTACCCACTCATCTATCAAAACTACCCATCAACACAGGAGTTAATGGACACACCACCCACATGTCTTAAAAAAGCTATCTACACACTTGAAGCCCAAGAGAACAATCCACCCTTATGGAAAGAACTGCTCACCCACAAGAAACACTGTAGAGACCACACAGAGTGAATCACAAGGCATCTTCAACTCAAGAGAGTCTAGATAAACATGATGCCCAATCACATAAAACATTTGGAGACCACCAACTCCTACACTAGAAGGCTTATTACACTCCATTGACTATTCACTAAAGATAAAAAACTGTCCATCTACATGTGGCCCAATGGAGACCCCAAGGACTCCAAGCCAACTGCTCACTTGCAACCAAAGAAAACTGTACATTCGCTGACAAAAGTCGTTTGGCCACCAGGCACACTGACACCTCCTTTCCAGAAGCTAGCTGCACCCCTGTCAAGATCTCCCTCTCCATTCAAACGAGTCACCCGTCCACTGGCATCACAGCATCGAAGTCTAACAAAGTCTACCCGTATACAGGAGGGCGATAAATACCAACCACTACTCTGAAACAGCCCTTTTTCCCACTACCCATGTGTAACCAGGTGGAGACCATCTGCTCTTTTATCACATGTCCCTTCTCCACCTGAGATCTGACATAGGACACCTACTTAATCACATCATTTACGCTGAAGGCACAAATGTATTGAGTAGCTGAGGTTGCCAGTGGACTCCGCGACATCAGGTACACAGTAATCCACTCCTGGGCTCTCACATTACAAGCCATTGTTTTCAGGTGTGGTGGTCCTGATTGTCGACTTTAAACGAGTCAAGACAATAACTCCCAGGATGCACTAGCGTGTTAAAGTCATGGACTGTAAAATGGTGTCGCTGAGGACAAGGAGTCATCTATGGGACCTACGACTGGAGAAGGGGCACTGCTTCTCTGTTCCCATCTCTCTTTAGGCACTGTCAGTTCACCACCTATTTCAACCCTCTGGGGAAATGCAGTAGTGTGTTCTCATAAAGGGTTTGTTTTCCTTCCCTCTGAATAAACCATCCCTCTCCAGAGAGAGCCTGGCTTGTATTTACCTGCCTGTCTGCTGGCTCGCAATTCACCATCTCCAGAGACATTTTAGAGAGCGTCTGTCATCCAAGATTATCTGCTTATTTTATGGCAAGGGAATGATAAACACTAAGAAATTACGATGTAAACAGTCATAATCCCTTGCTTGCAGTCCCGAGCTATAAAAGTGTATTTTTAGGAGGGCGGTCTCTGCAGAGGGCCTCGTCTGTGCAGGAGGATTGCGGCTCTGAGTTCCCGCCTAGCGGGACTGGGAACAAAACGTAATCTCAGAACGTCACGTCACCAGGTGCCAGGCGTCAGGCCTCCAGCAGGCCCTAATGGCCAACATACAAGGCGTCAAATATGTCTTTTGAAAGCGCATTTTGCAGAAAAGGGACAGTTTCTAATAATAATAGAATGCAGCATACCCGCTAACGGTCCATTATAGACAGCACTGGCATGGTGTGGTTTCAACATCACCAGTCTACCTGCAATTGGAATATATAAGGGATAAAGTACCCCCACAGTACATTATAAGGATATTGCAAGTCACCGAGGAGTTCCATAACCATATAGAGGAACAAGGCCAGAGGTTGAGTCCCTGTATAAGGTTCTGGAGCTCCGAGGTGAACTGCAATATCCTTATCATTTACGGCAGGGGGTACTTTATCCCATATAATACATGGTCACACCATCACCTTTCCCACAAACCACTTAAAACCTTGGTGCGTAGCTCATTCATATGAAATAACGAGCATATCTGCAAACCTGAAGAATAAAAATAGAACCTGTAGTGCAATGTGTTGGAAAAAGATGTTAGAAAAAGTTCAATGCAAATTAGTTTTTTTTTTAAAACTACAGTAGCTCAGAATGTGTAAAAGCACGCAGAAAGATTCTAACATTTTTATAATTATCTAAGGAGTGCAAAAAAAACCTGTTCTTTCTGCTTGTCACTCCAAGCAAGAAAAATAGAGCAGGAGAAAGAAAAGCAAGGTGCTGCTCCGTGACGGGACCTGCCTTTCACTTCGGCTGCTGACAGCAGACATTGTGATGTCAGAACTCGACTGTAATAACTTATCACAGTTGAGTTCTGACGTCTTTTATTTAAACTCGATGACTGGGTGTGTCACAAGTCGCCGGAAATAATGAAATTAGAGACGGGCTATTATACAGGGATTGCAGAATTCCATGTAATATATATAAATATACATTTTTGTGTGGAATGCTGTGAAGCCTAACACGGGGACTTGGGCAGCAGAGCACTTCACCACAAAAAGACACATCAACTACACAAAATTGTTTTAGATTAACCTGCAACTGCAGCTATATCAGAGTTACGTTGGAACGGCAACGATAAAAGCACTAACGTAATGAACATGCAGCAAGCACTAAAAAAAATAACATACAGCCAGCACCTGCAACAAAAATTCTGACGAATAGCAAAATAAACACAACAGCACCTGCTACAACCGATGCAACCTGACCAGTCCTTACCCTAACATCCAATCTAGAGGTGGCCAAGCCTTAACTATGGCTGTGTCGTTGGGTATAGAAGTTAACTTCAGTTTGGATCAATGAACTGAATTTACAGAGTGCATTGCACCCAACTTCTTTGGAGTGCAGTTAAAAAAGCCCAAGACAGCCTTGGATTTTCTGGTCAGGTTCTCCAGTCGGCCAGACATCCTATACTGCGGAATGCTGAGGGGTCTGCAAGAGAGCCATTGCTTCTCCTCCAAAGGGATGTAAGAGAGAAGCGGGGAGGTAGAAGCAGACAGTTGTAGACATGTCAGAGGCATGATGTGAGGTTGGGCTTCCGGGGACTGCTGCGATACCCTTGCAGTCGTGGGGCCATGAGGTTCACTAACCCAGGTGGGAGATGTGAGTCAGAGGATTGCCGCAGGATTGCTCAGAGTGAGAGTGGACCAACTCTTTGGGTCCAAGCGGGAGTGGGTGCTGGCGATGGGCTATTTCTTTGGTATCCGTGATGGGGCAGGAGAGCAGACCTGTACGAGAGAACACAACCACCACCACGAAGCATCTGTCCACCTGTTGACCTGGTTTATCGCTGCTGTAAAGAACCACTGACATTACCTGTCTTTTTTAAAATAAAACATTGCAAGTTTCTAGATTTTCAAAGCTCGCAGAGTTTTAAAAAATATAAAGTTGTGAACTAAGAGATTTAGGAACTCTATACATCCCTAATACTGGTCCACCCACAGAGCCTACAAAATCCATGAAACTTCGATTTAACCTTTGAAGATCATCATCTTCTTCTCTTCTTAGGGCCTCATTTCCGGACAGTTGAAATCACGCTTTACAATACAAGCATTGGAAAAGCAAGTGGGTTTACAATAGGTACCAGTCTTTTGGCTTTGTTAATGCTTGTTTGTTTTGCCATGTTTTTTGTGTTGGGAGAGCTGCTGGGACCACGCCATTTAAAAAAATAAATGTGAATATTGGATGAAAATGAATTTTTGTTTTTTAGTTTCAAAAGCACGCGTTGTCATAGTAGTAGTCCCTAGTACTGAAAGGACCTAAATGTACGTGCAAGTATGCTTCTTGTGAAAGGGCAGACTGCCATCACTCACAGTGAAGTCTACCAATAGCTGAATAGGGCTGACCCCTCACTCCATGCTGTGTGCTGTGGTTTGAAGAAGAAAAATACGAATGACATAACAACAGACCAATGGGTGAACAGTGCTGGCGAAAGCCTATCTAAGTATTTTATATACATATTTTAGTAAACTCCGAAGGTCTTGGCTAAAGCCAGATCTAGGAAAATAAATTAAGCAATAGTTCCCATGATTTCTGTTGGTTGGCAGTATTAAGTTGACCTGTGCTACACTGGTGACCAGCCCCTGGTGGGCTTTTAGAAAGCATTCATCAGGAATCTGATCTGGACAGTGTCAGAGGAAGAGGCCCTGAACTAATCCCACAATCCTTCAGGCCATACCCCATCCATCACCAGGGGCACCATGGAAACCACGGAGGGCACTTCATCAATTTCAGCCCATGGAAACATCAAGGCAGAGGGCTGGCCTTTCAGCAGCGCCATGTTGGGTGTGTTCTGCCACCAGGAAAAAGGAAATTATCTGGCATATTCTAAAATAGATAAAAATCAGCATGTTCATATCTGGCCAGCATCTTTGAGATCAATCAACTTCCCGCCAAAATCACTGCAAAGTACATGCTCTGTCTACAATAGCAGGGTTATGTGTATTTAATAACGATCACGGTGGGTTGTCGACTGGCACTCTTTCACTTACATACAAGTCTAGGGTCTTTCCACAAGCTCAGTTTGGAGCTTAAATGCTAAGTCTAGCTGGTAAAACCTCTTGAGGGTATTCAGAGAACCGCAGTTTATTACAGTTTCTGTCACAACCTAATTTAAGAAATTGTACAAGCTCTCAGGCCACAACTGCAGTTGGTATTTGGCATAACCTGGCAGCTATACAATCTTTGCATCACTGGAATAAACTATTATTAACTTTGATAGTAACATAGTATTATTTTGCTACAAGGAATTTGTAAAAAGGGAACATCAGTGAGCACAAATTAAAAATAAAGATATGTGGATTAGGGAAACATTCTGTCTGCAAAATTATAACGTAGCAACTCCACTGAAATTTTAAAAACTAAATTAAAAGAGATAGTAAAATTTCAATAAAATGCGAGAACCAATATTTTTATTCAAAGCAGCCAGTTGTATTGTTTATACACATTTTCGGTGATGATGGGAAATTTCCATACACAGCATATTTGCCTGATCCTGTTACACGTCATAAAATCTTTTTATTGACTCTTCGTAGGAGTTTTTGTAAACCAATTTTTATACAGAATGGTGCTATTACTCAACAGTCTGCAAGAAATCTCTAAGGAGAAGTGCGGCGTTTGGATGGGGTTTATGCCGCATGCTGATTTTTAAAGGATTTGCGCAAATGTAAATATGTATTTTAATTTGTCGACTCTCCTTTTAATGGCTGTTTTATCCTGATTTTAGAGGTGCCATGTTGTTTTATGAGTATTTTGTTCAACAGTCCATGGTCTTAATAAACTATTTATTCGCCTTCACCTTTCCAAAGAAGATCCAATGGGGCCAAATCCATACCAGGTTTTCGTGATAACCGGCCCATAGTAAATGAGCAAACAATACCTCTAAATAGAACTCATTTACAGGCAGTGGTTATTCTGATAATCTGGCATGGATTTGGCCTTCCTGGACCTACATTGGAGACGTTTGACCTATACCTTCCTTTACTTCGGTATTTCAACTAGCACGCTGATTTAACCCAAGGAGACATGTCAACAAATAAATGGAAATCAAACCAGGCTTGTGTGTGGACATTGATGTAACAGGTGGAGGGGACAGGCAATGAGCCATACTTCCTACCATCAAGGAGCTGGGAATTAGTATATTCTCAGGGCTGTCTTTAAAAAATGAATAATGAACTCTGAAGGCTGCCACTTTACACACAATACCTAAGAAGTGAATGTTGTTTTGTGTTGTGTTATGTTATCTGTGTTTTTATAGCGTGCTAATCACCTGGGATGGTAACCAGGCGCTCTGTAGGAGGTGTGAGAAGCCAGCCCTGCCCAGCCAGGTCAATGGGAATAGTTTGTAAATTGCATCAGAAACAATAGACGGCACTTCAGTACCATCTCTTAAAATAGAAGATTTTGACCTTGGCCAATTTCAGACTATGGAATAGTAGAAGTACAGATAATTGTTGGTCATATACATTTAGTGGTGTTAGGTATTGGTATTAGGCCACAGACTGGAGCATGTGGTCTTATGGGGGCCAGTATTAACATAATTTTTAATCTGCAAGTGGGTAATTTAAAATGGAAAATTGAGAAGGGAGTTGAGGCACGTGCCCCATACCTCACAAGTCACTCTCATTTAGAAGGTGGAATCCTTTTTTACCCTTTTATCATCATTCCAAATATTTCCCAAAGATTTAAATTGTGGCATCTGCCCCTAAAACCTTCTCTCCCACTAGTATCTCACCTCCAGTCACTTCAATGCGGCACCTACCACACACGCACCTTGCGTCACCATCCAACAACAGCATGCTGAGACTGGCCTATATGCCTGCAGGGCTCACTCGAAAGGCCAATGGGGTCTATTTTTCTGTGCAAATGTGTACTGTCTTCTGCTAAGGTGGACATTTTCTTGATGGTTAGTCCAATACTGATATAAGAACTGTAGGAAATTAATATACATGCACACAAGTGTGCATGCATACACGCTTAAACTTCAGCAAGCTGATTAAGTGCCTACATTTGCACCTAATACACCCCAAATGTCTTTTAGCAGATAATCCCTGTAGCCTTTGTAAGGGCGCCCTAAAACCTATCCAGTTTTTGACAGTTACTGCCCAAATATTCGTTAAAGCTCATCAATTGTCACAAATTTCAGCAAAAGGGTGCCGTTGAGGTGCTTCTTCCATGTACCGTGATAGAAGTCTGACGAGAGCCAGACCGGTCAATAAAGGCCATCTACCGAGATATATGCCTGCGCAGCAGCCGAGAACCTACAGCAAGGGAGAGGGTCTTTAACCACTGCTATAGGCTACGTAGAAGGTCTGTAATGCTATTAGAACATTGCACCAATTGAAGGTATTATAGTGTTCAATTAAAGGGAAAGAACAGAAAAAAGCAATGGAATGTTGGACGAAAAGGCCTTTATGGACCATTAATGCCCCCTGACTCCATTCTCTGTAATCGAGCGCCAACATACTAATGTTCCATGATTTATGAATTGTAAGACTTTTATTTTTGGAAACATTCTCTAATATTGTCAGCTTCTCTTACAAATGATGGGGATTCCAGTAAAGCTGGCCGCTGCAATCTCCCAACGTGGTATATCTATTTTAACATATAGCTCACAGTGTGTTTTTTATGTATTCTTTTTGTCACTCTAGTTTACATCATGGCTAGAAGGTTTTCTTGGCAGAAAAAATAAAAGAAAACAAAATTTTAAAGGTACTTTCGCTACACCTATGGTTTTTATGGTTTTGTTGAAACAATGATAGAGCCTTCCTTCCTATTTCTGTTATCTCAATAAAAAGTGGACTTTTCAACATAAATATATATGAAAACACATTTTCTAAAATGCAGATATGAGATTAGGAAGCCATTGCTCTTTGGAATATAGATGCTTATCCAAACTTACGCCACTCTACCGCATAATAAATCAGCAAACAGTATAAGGGCGCCAAAAACACAGAGCCCTGTGATCATTCGACAGCCATCCCCTTGTGAGTTCTGCCTAGACTCCCTGTCCCATTGCATCTCTGCTGACCAGGGACACATGCAGTCAAATTCACCTTTGACACTTGGCTCCCATTGGATCTCAGGCTTAATTCAATTTCCTGTAAAGAAAAAGGGAGTGACCCCACTGACCAAGAGACATGGTACCACAGGTAGGCAAAAGAGGAACTCTCTTGGATCTAGGCTAATATTTCTATCAAATTTCATACAACTGTATTCAAACCACCAACCATAGGAACATTTAGGTACCTCACAGTAATCACAAGCATGGACCCAAAAAACAATTATAAAAAACACATGGATAGAGTCTATTACAAAAGATTTTTATTAAAAACCATCATAGAAAGTTTTTTCGGTTAAAATCAAATAACACAGACACAATCTTATACCACAATAAAAATCATAACATTTGAAATACATGAGAGACAGACAACATGTGAAACATTACAAACATCATAACATGGTTATTCCAAAAGAATCAGTCTATTATACGGAGGTCCACCAATTAATTATTAGATTGGATATAGAAAGTTCCTTGAATATAACCCTATAAAAGCGGGGCGTCGACGCGTTTCGGTGGCAATTTACTAAACCACCTTCATCAGGACACAAATAATAATTGTCTCTCCTATTGATGATACAATTTCATTTCACCTATTAAAAAACACAAATTAAAAACATCATGACCATATATTATAGCATTAATCAGATCACAAATGCAAATAACCAAAACACAAACTTTAAACGAATTCAGGCCATTAATCCATTGTGTAGCATCAAGACTCAAGGACAAATTCCCTCAACATGATTTTACAATTGTTTATAGGGGTCCAATACTACCATAAAACGTCACTCTTCATGCATTCACTAAATATAAAAAACACCACTCATACAGCCATACCACACTATACTCAATCTTTTAAGGATCTTTTCGTGAATAAGGAACTGCTACATTATTCACAGACATGGTACTAATGTCACATGTACCATTGATTGTAGGAAAAGGGGATTGTCCCACATCTCCTACTCCTCCTGCCAGCGTTGACTATGGCTGGAGTACATTAAATTAACAGTGACAAATCATCCCTAGCATCAGCAATTTTAGAGATTTTAATCTAATAAAACCACATACGTGGACTTGATTCTGAAGGACTATCGTCCGTTATACCCACCTCAGCGGTACGTGTGGGATGATGTGTCACCTTTCACCATAATATAGGGACACGATAATTCAATTTCCAGCTGTTGTATTTTCCGTCGTTGAGCTCCTAAGGCGTATCCGGCCTTGTTTCTCTTTCCTTGAGGGACTAAGTTTTCTACTCAAACCTTAACACTGGACTGTGGTAATAGCCTCACACCTGACCTTACAGCCTACCGGTTCGCATAAATCCCAGTGTTTCAAAATGCAGTCAAACTTTTACAAGGAAGCGTAAGCGCATATCACTCCGGCAAAGTGCTCCGGAGTCATTTAAAGGCATTATAGCCGTATTCACATCATGGTTGGACCATAACATCACATTTAGCTTTGGCCTTTCCAGGTGTAGTTGCTTTGATGAAGTGACATTTTGTTGACTGTTTATCCTAGCAATGGAGTCACATTTCCTGGTGATAGGGATAATTTCATAGTGTGAGTGGCCACCTACAATGCGTTGCTGTAGGACTGGGCCTGACCCTTACCTCGTTCATTGACTTATTCCAAGGATTTTCAGATCCCAAACAAAATGTTATTTTGCTTTTTAGGTGCTCCTCCCCCGCTTTCCAACAAGATCATACTTGAGATGTTCAGTTGCGGTCTGCAGATCCCTTCGGTGGTTGCCTGTTCTTGATGTGAATGAAAATCTGTGCACATGCCAATCGCAGACTGAACTGGTTTATTAACATAAGACAAGTATATTCTCTGTAAATCACAGATTTCACCAGCCAGGGGGTCCCCCAGCAACAGAAAAAAGCAGGCTAACTAAATAAAGCTAAGGCACAAATATATAGTTTTTCATAAACATCACATGACATCATGAAAGAAGAGTACGCAGGTGCCAGGTCTGAGATCATGAGAAAGAGAAAAGACCAGCTTCAGTCATTGCAAGAATGTAAACTTTTTGGTTGAGCAAGTAAATCAACACTTTCTCGTCTCGAGAGTGAAGATGTGAAAGAAAGGCTCAAAATGTCATAGACGCTCATATGGCTCCCTGTGGAAACTCGGGAGAACAGTGGTACAAGGCCTACTACTTTCAAGCCTAGATTTTGGCAATTCTGTTTATCAAGGCATCTCTGCCTATGTCATCAGAAAGCTGCAAGTTATTCAAAATGCTGCAGCCCGAGTAATGCTGAGCCTACCACAAAACGCTTTCTGCACATTCGGCTCCAGTAAGCCTCCACTGGTTGCTGGTGAGTAAAATAATTGAATTCAAAGCCTTATGCGTTGCGCATAAGGTAAAACAGGCTCACAGTCCACACATCCTTAGACATCTTTTCAACCTGTATAACAATGCCAGAGAGCTAAGAACGAATAATCTCTCGCTCCTGGCTATCCCCAGAATCAAAAGAGCGAGAAGCTGAGGTCAGCCATTTGCCTATTTAGGGTCTAACTTCTGGAACTCTCTTCCTATTTACCTCAGAACCAACGGTAATTTGCTAAGCTTTAGGAACCATCTGAAGACCCACCTTTGTGCGTAATCAGCTCACTTACACTCACGAATCCTGTTAGCACTGGGAAGCCCGTGTCTGGGTAGCCATGCGCTTTACAAGAAATCATAAATAAAATAAATAAATAATTTGGTCCCCCATTCTGCATAAAAATAGTGGTCCCGGATATATTGGGCAGTGGCTGATTGGCTCCTGTTACTGATCTGCATGGACCCTCCCAGGTGTACCCAAGTCAAAAAGGAAGATCATCCTGGAGTCATTCTGAACTCATCTGATGACTTCAGCCAGGTGATTCCTGCAATTATCTGGGGAAGTCATCCGAAGCCATCCTGAAGTATGCCTACAGGGTGCAATATTTAAATGGGATGACTCTAGAGTCATCAGAGAAACTACTCCAGGATTAGCTCTTGATTACTTCAGTTGAAAACATGTGATGATCTTGTACTTCTGCAGGATTATCCCATGAGTATTTCAGGATGGGGCTGTATTATTACAGAATCCTCTTGTGATGACATCAGAATGAGGCTGCATTACTCAAGGATGATCCAAGGATAACTTGAGAATGGGACTGGGACCGTACTAGTCTATGATTTCATAATGGGGATGTATTACCGTAGGATGGGTTCTGGCTGTGATACTGCATGGCGGTTTCAATATGCAGATGTATTATTCTAGGATGATCTCGAGTAGTAATACTTGTTTGACATACACAGGATGTTAAGAAATACACAGTTTTATTGGTTTGTTAGCAGAGCAAATAATTGTTCCAAAAAAAAGCATTGGAAAAGCCAATAGGTTTTGCCTTTTTGACCAAGTGGCTTGCCAATGTCTTCTGCCAATGGCCTGCAGTATCGGTTAAAATAAACAAGCATTGGCAACACCAAAGGGTCTGGCCTTTGCAAGAGCTATTGGCTTTGCCAATATGTTTCAGCCATATTGTACACCAGCATGGCTGCTGTTTGTCATGGCTAAAAGTTAGTGGGGTAAAGGAGAGACATGTCAAAGTGGAGTGTGATGAAGTGGCGTAGATTATAGCAGCAGTGTGTCATGGAGTGTTGTAGAACGGAGTGGCGTTGAGAGTGTTGCGTAGTGTGGTGTAGAGTAGTGTGGTGTAGAGTAGATTGCTGTAGAGTTGAGTAGCATAAAGTGGAGTATTGTAGGAGAGTGGAATGGCAGAGTGGAGTACAGTCTTGTAGAGTTGAGTAAAGTGTTATAGAGTCGAGTGTCAGAGTGGAGCGGAGTAGTGTGTTGTAAAATAGAGTGGAGTAAAGTGGCACAGAGGGAGTTACGTAGAGCGTTGTTGAGTGGTGTTGTAAGTGGCATAGCATGGAGTAGAGCAGAGTAGCATGGAGTAGAGCAGAGTGGCATAGAGTAGAGTAGAGCATCACAGAGTGGAGTATCGTAGCATATAGTGGTGTAAAGTGGAGTAGCCGAAAGTGAAGTTGTGTAAAGAACAGTGGTGCAGCGTAAATTGGCGTAGAGTGCACTGGTTGAGTAAAGTGGTGTTCAGTGCATTGGCGCAGAGTAGAGTGACGTAGAGTGCAGAGTAGATTGCAGTGGTGTAAAGTAGATTGTTTCAGAGAAGAGTGGCATAGAGTGGAGTGGTGCAGGGTAGATTGCAGAGGTGTAGAGCAGAGTGGCGTAGAGTGCAGTGGTGTAGAATAGAGTAGAGTGGCGTGGAGCTCTGCAGAGTGTAGTGGTGCAGAGTGCAGTACAGTTGAGCGGTGCAGTGACGTAGAGTGCAGTGACATAGAGTGCAGTGAGACAGAGTGCAATGATTTAGAGTGGCATAGCGTGCAGTGACTTAAGGAGCCGTGGCATAGAGTTCAGTGGCGGACAGTGCAGACTTGCAGAGCTGAGTGTCAGAGTGCAGTGGTGTGGAGTGCAGCGGCGCAGAGTGGAGTAGTAGTGCAGAATAGAGTGGTGCAGCTTAGAGTGCAGTGGTGTAGAGTTCAGTGGCAGAGAGTGCAGTATTGTAGAGTAGACTGTCGTAGAGTGCAGTTGAATATACTTGAGTGGCGTAGAATACATTGGCATGGAGTCCAGTGGCCTAAAGTGGTGAGTAGAAGGGCGTTGAGAGCAGTGGTAGCAGAGCAGTGGTATTATAGAGTGGTGGCATAGGGTGGTGTTGTCGAGTGGAGCAGAGTGGCGAAGCGTAGAGTGTTGTGGTGAGGCAGAGAGTAGAGGGACGTGGAGAGGCATAGAGCTGTAGAGCAAACTTAGTCTAACATCCTTCTGAGATTGGTAGAGGAAGATGAAAGAGTGTAATAGTAACAACTGTAAGATATAGCGCTTAAAAGAAGGAAGTATAGTATAAAAAATGATTTATACTTTGGTGATAGCAGACCTTTAATGTAGGAAAAATCACCTTATGGTACCCTAACTTCACTGCAGAATCATTTGCAATGAGAACGGCGCCCTTGACACTAATAGGACTCCTTGCCACCAAATGTGATCTCAATACAAGGTAAGGAGCTGCCTGACTCGTAGCTTTATTTTAAGTCTGGCATTTTATATTTATATATATATATATATACACACACACACACACACTCACACACACATATATATATATATATATATATATATATATATATATATATATATATATATATATATATATATATATACACACACACACATATAGCGCTTTTCCTATGGAAGCATGGTCCTAACTATAACTACCTACTGGCAACCGCCAGTAGGATAGTTAGGACCATGCTTCCATAGGAAAAGCGTTTGACTTGCCCACACCCACCTCACTTCCACGTCTCACCTGCACCCCCACCAAACAAAATACCAACGAAACGGAGCAATTTTCTTCTTTCCCTCAGCCCGATCCATCTGCACACACTCCGGTGCAGCAGCAGCACGTTAGTCTCTTCGTTAGGCCTCAGTACAACTCTGCTTCCGCTTCCGGTCCAGCCAGAGTTAGGAAAAGCTGCGGCATGGTAGCCTGGATCCTACCAAAACGAGCCCAAAGGTGGCACATAGTGCTACTCCGAGGCAGGAGGAGCTGGAGCAATTCATGCAGCCAGGAACTCCTGCCTGACCTCCCAAATTGAACAGCCTACATCCACATCAGAATCAGTGTGCAAAGGCTCTGTACAATTATGTTAAAATGTCCCAAAAACTTTATTCAATCAGTCCAATATTTTATAAAGCGTATTTATCTGCAAATGGCGAGTACGTCTGTCCCTAAAATGTCAAGCAAGTATTATATCATGAAAAAACAGGTATCTAGAATAATACAAACCGTGTTAAAAGAAGCCTGGGTGCCTTACAGATCAGGAACAAAAAACGCACAAAGCAGTTCGATACAGTCTATAATGCACCTTCCAACAAGCATTGAAAATGCAATCGGTCTCGCATTTGTTTGTGATAGAGCCAGGGCTTCAAGTGGGATTCAAAAACTGGGGGTCTCTCATAGGGGCGTGGCCGATGTAATTAAGGGCGTGGCTTAAAACACTTTAGCTAAAACTCTGTACTTAGCATAGTGTGCTGCTCCACTGGTATTTTGCTGCGTCCGTCCATTCATCCAGATATATCACACAACAAGTAACATTACACCCACAACAAGCCAGGACTATTGGCTTTGTCAATGGTTGTAAACTGCATATGATAAATCAGCAACAACTATGACTTTGTTGTACATAACATTGAATATGCTTCCGATCTTGTGGGCGAGGTTGTGGTGTAAGCCTAGAGCTGCTGACTTTAGAGCTGAGAAAGCAGGTTCGCGCCTGACTTCGGCTCAACATCCTGTGATTCAAAACATGAAAATGTCCTGGTGTAATGTAAGTGGTGCTCATATAAAGCACTCCAAGTTTGCGTTATATAAAACTGAAAAATGAGTCTCTTTGAAGTGAAATCAAAAGCAGTGACGGGTGGTACTATTGCAGAGCTAAGTTTTTTGGGGTTTTTTTACCCTGAGGGTAAAAATGGAGAGCCTGATAGGGACCCGCCTCGGCACCTGCTTTTAAGAACTGCCGGTGCTGAGCACCGGCAGGACCTGGCCCACTTAAAGCCCTGGTTAGAGCTATTATAAATGGCAATGTCTTTTACATATGTGTTATGGAATAGGAGGAAAGCAGAGTGGCGCTGAGTGGAGTGGAGTCAAGTAGAGTGGTGTGGAGTAAAGCAGAGTGAAGTGGAGTGAAGCAGTGTGGAGTAAAGCAGAGTGGCGTGGAGTGGAGTAAACCAGAGGGACATGGACTGGTGTGCAGTAAAGCAGAGTGATGTGGAGTAAAGCAGAGTGACGTGGAGTAAAGCAGAGTGGAGTAAAGCAGAGTAGCATTGAGTGGAGTGGTGTGGAGCAAAGCAGAGTGGTGTTGAGCGTAGTGGAGTGGAGTAATGCTGAGTGGGGTGGCGTAAAAAGAGTGGCGTTGAGTGGAGTGGTGTGGAGTAGAGTGGAGTAAAGCAGAGTGGAGTCGAGTAAAGCAGAGTGGTGTGGAGTAAAAGCAGAGTAAAGCAGAGTGGCATTGAGTGGAGTGGTGTAAAGCAGAATAGCATGGAGTGGTGTAGAGTAAAGCAGAGTGATGTGGAGTAAAGCTGAGTGAAGTGGGGTAAAGTGGTGTAAAGCAGAGTTGAGTAAAGCAGAGTGGAGTGGAGTTGTGTGGAGTAAAGCAGACTGGAGTAAAGCAGAGTGGTGTTGAGTGGAGAAAAGCAGATTGGAATGGAGTCAAGCAGAGTGGTGTGGAGTAGAGTAAAGCAGAGTGGTGTGGACAGAGTGGAGTAAAGCAGAGTGTAGTGGAGTAAAGCAGATTGGCGTTGGGTGGAGTAAAGAAGAGTGACGTTGAGTAGAGGGGAGTGGAGTAAAACAGAATGTAGTATAGCAGAGTGACTGGAGTAAAGCAAAGTGGCGTTGAGTGGAGTGGAGTAAAGCAGAGTGGCATGGAGTAAAGCAGAGTGGAGTAAAGCAGAGTGGTGTTTATTGGAGTGGAGTAAAGCAGAGTGGCGTTGAGTGGAGTAAAGCAGAGTGGGGTTGAGTGGAGTAAAGCAGACTGGAGTGGAGTAAAGCAGAGTGGCATTGAGTGGAGTAAAGCAGAGTGGGGTTGAGTGGAGTAAAGCAGAGTGGCGTTGAGTGGAGTCAAGGTGAGTGGAGTGGAGTAAAGCAGACTGGTGTTGAGTGGAGTAAAGCAGAGTGGCGTGGAGTAAAGCAGAGTTGAGTGAAGCAGAGTGGCGTTGAGTGGACTGGCCATACAATTTGAGCTAACATATATAAAAAGCAACTGTTTGAAAATAAACTGAATTTGGGATTTATAATCTGCATAGCACACAGAACTTCTAGCATTGAAGTCTCTGCTAATGCGTGCACTGTAGGTTTAATTGCAGAGTTGAAAAGGCAGTAATGTGTAAATGGTGTTCATTATGCAGTAAAAAAGAGATTCTGAAATCTTCCAAAGGGTTGAACGTCTCTAGAAATAAATAAATAAACTAAAATGTTGGACATGTTCCTGAAGCAATCAACAAATCATCCTAAAATTATCACGAACCAGTCTTTTTAATTAGAAGACTGTGGTGCTAGTCAAGTAAACCGACAGTCATTTTCAAACAATCCTAAAACCACCAGTAGCTATGCATCTTGTGAAGTCATCGGGTACTCAGTTTCAAGTCATCCTGAAATCATCAGGGTTAATCGCAACTTGTGAAGTCATCAAATACTCATTTTCAAGTCATCTTCAAATCATCGGGCTCAAGTTTCTAAACTCTGCTGATGACTTTAAGAGCTTGATGACGTCTGATGACGTGAAAATGACTTCTAGAGTAGTTGGATGATAATCCAATGACTCTGGGATGACTTCTAAAGTAATCTTTGGGTATCGATGCATATACCGATGGGCTTTGACATTTGTCTACCTGAGAGCAGAGTTGCCCATAGCTCAGCTTCGGGTCGTTGTTAAGTTATGTTTGAGTGTTGTGTGAGTGTGGGTCCGAAGAGTTCCAAAACATATTAGGTGGCCTTCTTAAGATGGCGATACAATTTTGTGAATTGCCATACTGACAGGGCAAAAATTGCCCCAATGCCTTGTGCCACTTTGCCATTTCCAATGGACTTGGCCAACATAGTCTTTGTTGGCAGAATGAGAGGAACACAAATCTTGCTTTTTTCCATTTTAGAAAAAATAAACATGATCCAGCTCCCCAAATAATTTTTCCCATCATTTTGTTTTCTCTTTGGTCCTGCCAGCTCTTTTCAAAGTCCTCCCTTTTACCAACCATAAGGTTTCCTTCTAAAGCCTCAATCATTCGTCACAGCCTATCCGGTGTCGATTGGAGAGCCTGGCCAGTCGAGGGGTCCGTTCCTCTGATATCTGACCCGGGGATTGGCATCCGGGTCAGCCCGGACGGCGCTCAGCAGCGCTTTCAAGGCTGCTTCTGAGGAAACGCTCAACAGCTGCTTTGATTGAGCGTGAAAACAAACAGCAGCTGGGCTTCCCCGCCAGAAGAGACATCACTCAGGCCTTCAAGGCAAGGGGAATACCTCTTAGGACACAGCCCGTGACTCCTAGCGTGGAAGAAAGAGCTCCACCTTAATTCTTTGAGATAATCAGAAGGTCCTCGGAGCGCCAGCCGCCCTATGAGTGGAAGAAATATGTTGTTTTTCCAGTGGTTTTGCCTTTGTAAACACTTCAGGAGATGTCAAGGAGTTCTTATTGCTTGTTTGGACCAGTCTTGAAAAGTGTGCGCGTCCTGCTGGGTGGCCGTGTAAGAACCGCTGTCTGCGCGCCGCCGTGCGCCATTCCGGAAATGTGTAACTTAAACAGAAGTATGAAGACATGAATGAATGCTGTGTGTGTAGAGCATTACTAAACCCTAACTTTGTTTAGTATTACCTAGGGTAGTATTTAGATTTAGAGAATACTTTGTCAAAACCTGATGGGGATCCTGTCCTCCATATTACAAGTGCCATGGGATATAATGAACTCGTAACACTGCAGTCGCGGCATCTGAAACATTCGCGATCGAATATCCTGTCTGCCAAGCTCTAAATAAGACCCAGAGTAATTGAGAAGACAGGCAGGAGAGTAGAACAGGGTGCAGGGAAAAAGTCAAGTTTAAGAGATTTGCAATAAACGCGATTTATTTTTTATTTATAAAGTTTATAAAGTTTTATATAGCGCGAACATGACCCACGCGGGTATCAGAGCGCTTTACAATATACAGTTATTAAACATTAGATGGTTGAGGTAGTATACATACATTCGGTATTCGCCATTCAGTACAAAAGAGGTAGATGGTAGAATATGGGTAGCATAGGTGACTAGTAGTCAACATTTGAAAGGATTTATATAGCGCTGGCTAGACCCGGAGGTATCAGAGCGCTTTACATGAGAATCAGAACATAGTTGCAGGTTACATCGTTACAAAAGTTACACAGTTATTAGTGCATAGCTACATAATTACATGTTAGGTCGAGACAAAATAAGGACATATACGTAAGGGAAAAAGCAGGCAAGGGGAGAACTCTGAGAAGCTCCAACTCACTCCTTCTTATCCCTCCGAATCTGAAAAAGAAAACCACCCAGTACCGATCGTTCTCTGGCAGCGCTCCCAGGATGTGGAAGGCTCTCCCTAGAGTCCTCAGATGCAACCCCTCCTTCTCCTGTTTCAAAAGGGACCTGAAACTACATCTTCTTCACAAATACTTTCCTGACCAACGTCAACTAACCTAGACTTCAATATCTGAGTTGACTCCTATCTCTCTTGACATTCAAGGATAGTTGGTGACCGGACTGTATTAGCCACCTTAGTTTGTTTTCTCTCCCTCCCCTGCACTGTTTACCTATTTTTCATGTTGTATTTTTGTATCTCTGTTTTGCTTCCTTGGTTCCGATGGTTGATTACACTGCAGAACTCACCGGAAAGTGAGTTCCGGTGTTTGATGAAAAGATGACAGAAAGTGAGACTGCCGAAGTGAGCACGATGAATCTTGGGGACTTGCATAAATGTTGGAAGAAGCTGATTGGGGCATTCTGCAACATCACTGGGGAGAACAGACGCTGTTCCAGATAGACGTCCCTCCTATTAGAAGGCAGGATTGTGAATTTAAAGCACTTTTAACACTATGCGCGTTGGCTTTGGAGGTAAGTGAAGTGTATTCAGAGGATGAGAGATGGGAGACTCATCTAGGAGTCCAAGGATGTGGTTGACAGCAGGACTGTGAATAAGCTGTTGATGCTGAACGAGATGAGCAGGAAAGCGACAAATTGCAATAGTCCAGGCGGGATAGAATGACCTGACGCGCCACCAGTTTTTGCCATTTGGCTGAAAGTAATGGAACAATCTTTGCCAAAACTTAAAGGAGAAATAAAGCATTTAAAGTTTTTTTGAATCCAGGCAGAGAATGGAAGAGAGATATCGAAGATGAAACAAACTATGGCCATGGTCAAAGTAGGGCCTCATTCCTTCGGTCAGAAGCGGCTGTACCATGACGGGCTTTGTAAGCGTAGAGCAGGGCCAAGCGCCTGCTGCCACGCGCCTGTAGTATCCAGAATGTATTTATTTACCCAATATTTTTCTGAGTGAGAGCTTTCGACAGGACATCTCAGAAAAAGAAAAAGGTAAACCTTTTTCACTGTTTCCGATCTGTACTGTCTGAAAATAAAATACTAACTTTTAAGACATATTGGTGTAAATGAATTCACTTTGCACTCTGCAGGCGCATAAAAACAGGCCCTAAGCTCTGCACTGAGCCTGCAAAGCCTATCGTGAAACAGCTCCACGGCCTGACAGAGGAGATGTCGGCGGGCTGAAGAAATCTGTACCTTGGAATTATCACTATTAAGCCTTGGAGAGGTAGAGCTTATCCCGAAGGCTAAGCTCGGAGGCTACTAGAGCCACCCACATGTCATCACTGATGAACACGATAAAAGGCACATGGTTAAATACTAAAAACGTACAATAAAACATGTCTACATTGTACTTCCCTTTAATTCAAATGCATCTCCATTCAATACACATCACAGCCCAGATTTACTTAGGACTTCGATTATCCGTGCATCACGCAAGTTGACGCAAGGCAACCCAAGTGCTAAAGTAATATTTACTAAGCAACACAAGGGTGATTTGTGCTGCCTTGCGTGACCTTGGAAAGAAATGTACAGCAATATAGTGGCTTGTGCTGCATTGTGTTGCATTTCGCAGTAGTAGCCGTTCCAGGGGTGGTGCATAGGCGTTCCCATGCATCCACCCATGGAATTTGACGCAATCTGTGATTTACTAAAATCAGTAAACCTGGGATTTCGGCAAAAAGCTGCACCTTCGAAGGATGGCGAAATAAGGAGAATTTTTTTATTTCTCCTCATTACTTCCTCTTTCTATGCGTGATGCATTCCACATCACACATAAAAAGAAGAAATTGCTTCCTTTCCTGCATGAAAAATAGTCCTGAATTGAATGCAGGCAACCTGGCACCATGGCGCAAGTGTATCTTCGTTGGCACTGGGCAGCCGGCACAAGGACAGAGCAGAGCAGACATTAGTAGATTTGGTGCATTTCTGCTCTCTCCGTTTCACACAACTCAGTGCAGCAAGTTCCCTTTCAACATTGCCTGAAACTTTAGTAAATCTAGCCCTACATCTATTATGCTGAAACTATGTGGAGGTAGCTGTCCCGAAAAGCATTAGAACATTGTGACAGTGAGTGCAAGTTTTGGGCATCAACACACAGTTTTGTGCACTGGGACTTATTTTTTATCATCACACTTTGACCCAGATTGGGAGAGAGAAAAGGACCACTACACATGCTTTTTGGGTCACACACTATACCCCACCGTTCAGTACCAGCACTAAAGCAACACATATTACGGCGCTCATTACAAGTCCAGCGCAATCAAAGATGGTAATTGCACACCCGATCGACCAGTAATAGAGGAGGGGGCATTTATCGAGTACGCAATTTGCACATCATTCCAAGTTTCCTGCTTGGATTGCGGCATAACATGCATAATTGAGTTTTCCATACCTGATCGCCATCGCTTTTGACTCTTTTCAAGCAATTTTTCAATATCACGTTGAACCAGGTTTTTCGTGATGAAACAGGAAAGGGAACATTTCAGATGAGCACAAACTGCGCTCAAGTCAGAATGGAGATTCAAGTGCAAAGCGGAATTTGGGATTCGGGATTTGCAGCGCCCTTCCAGTGATGCACTACAATGGATAGATGTTTAGACCTCCAAACCACTTGCAATAGTGAGATTACCAAGGGTTTTAGAATAAGGGTCAGAAAAGGACTAGCCTTATCCATTCTACTGTGTTTTTTCAATCATTTATGTAGACATGAACATTATCTTTGGATCAGTAAACAAGAACTAAAAACATACAGAACTTTACTGCAAAACAGGAGATCACTATGGTATTTGAAAGAGTAAATGACATATATTTACAAAGTTCATAGCAACCTCAGTAGATATCCCACCACTAGAAAATCAGGCTTAGATGTTTACAATAGCGAGAAGTTTTGAGTAAGCAGAATCCTGCTGCCTATCCGTATATGTTTGATATGCACTATAATAAGCTGGTGGGAAGTCGGAGACCTAAATCGGAATGAGGGAGACTATCTCTAGAAGCAAGAGCTGAAAAATTATGGATCTTTACGATGGATAGCTTTGTGGCGGATGCAGAAGAAGTGAACTCAATCCTGTTTTGTACCGGCAGCCAATCCAGTCGAGAAAAAGGTCTTGAAGTATCTTTTCTTTGAAAAAGGTCCAGAACTAACTGGCCTGCAGTATATTGAAGGACCAGAAGTTAAGAGTATATTTGGGAAAACCTAGATTAATGCCGTTGCCATAGTCTCAACATGATGAGACAATGTCTTGGGCCAGAGTCTCTGGTGTCAACCGGAAGACCTTTCTCAAGGTTCTAGGAGTAAGGAAGCACGAAGCTTGTACTTTGGCATCCAGCGACAGACAGGTCGAGTTGGCTTCAAAGACTGGCCAGATATATAGCTTAAGTAACCCGAAGGGGTGGCTCACCTTACTAAGTTGGCCACCAGAAATTAGAGCAGGAGAATGTGAAACCTTCCAGAATGAGGGGATTATTAAGTGTTTGGGAGACTGGAGGAATCAGATTCAGGGGACACACTGCATTACTGTCAGTGCAGCCTTTGAGGCACCTTGACACAGCGGTCCATTGGCCCCATCTCCTGGGGTCATAATGGCGGTCTTTCCATCCTATTGAGGGTTGGGCGACCTTCACTTAATTTCCCTGCCCATGTCCACCATGCGAAGCTCTGGCAGGGAAAATGTTAAATGGACCCTGTGTGCAGAGAGAAAACTCTGCGAGTCGAGGCCATTCATTTTTTGTTTACAGAAAAAAAATGTGCTCTTAGAGTTGTTTTTGGTAAAAAAAAAAAGTTTGCTGAGCGGGCATTTCAAATCTGAATCCTTTTCTGGAACCCCATCTCCAAATGGGGGGCAGTTCAACTCTGGTGGACTGGACCTCAGAGTCTAAGTGGCCACATATGAATTTCTTTTTTCTCTGAAATCAGTTTCAGGCAGTTACCACGCATCCGGTTATGGGTAGCCAACAGACAATCATGAAAGCACCTCTGATTTGAGGAGAAAGAGTTATCCAAATTTAATGTAAGCCGAGACTCATCAGGTTAGAAAAAAAACTTACATTGAACAGCTGACAGTGGAGGAGTTTTAAGTCACAGTTTTGTTGAGAATTATAGTTGTACTTTAAATTACTTTAACCAGTCAGTCTTGGGAAATTACTATGTAAACAGACAGAATCAAGCCTTTGAGGACAAAATCAGCAATCTTTGGTCAGACATGATTCAGTGAAGAACAAATCTCAGCTTTCATATTCTCAGCCGAGATATATGTTCACCTTTTTACGTCTGGGTTTTGATGGCTTAGCTTTAGGTAGACCTATTGATTACACAAGACTTAGAGAGGGATTTGGGTCCGCCCCGATACAGCCATTGGCTTTCTTTGAGTTGCCTATTTCAGCCATTGACTTGAGACTTTGTCAATCATGTCCTGGCTCAGCCATCAGTCCCCTCTCACCTAATGCTATTAGCTGTTTTGGGTGTATCCTTCCACCTCCACCTTAGTGCTTGCATTGAACTGCATGAGGGAGAACTTTAGAACTAAACCCTTCTCTGCCCTCCAGTATGTCGTGTTCTAATGCTAACACTGCATGCATTAGCTCATACAACCTAGACCTTTTGGCTTTGGCAATGCCAGTTAAAATGTAGAGTGGATGTTATTTAGTAAGACTCTTTTATAAATGGCAAATATAATAGAACATCGGCATGTGGTATTTGTGTAGGGCAACCTACTCGAAAGGCAGAGTCAAAAGCTAAGTCATAATAGTCAGAGAGACACAATGTCACATAATCCATCACCTGCTGTATGATCCGCAAATTTATTTTTAACAAAAGATTTTTTGTTTCTTCTTCAAACGGATCGAAAGTCGCAGCTTTACTTGTTGCTGCAACGTGAAAAACTCTTCGCAAAGGTTAACTGGTCAACTTTCTTTTGGTTAATGCCCTATTTGGGCTCTAAGCTGGAAGAGACAATGCTAAGCATCATACATAGATCCATGTTGTGTTTGTAGGTAGCTGCCGCTTGTTTCAAGCAGGTGAACAGTTCGGTTCTCCCTTCTTCACTTCTTAGTTTTGGTGCAATATCTACATCATGTGGGTGCTTGGTGGGGAGGGTTGATGGATGTTCCACTGGACAGTATGAAGTGTGCGATAACTACAAGGACAACATAGTGGTCAATTTGAGCACCACTTTCTGAATTCTCCTTGGGCATTGCAGCAGTACCACCTCTTGGATTGCTGCTCCTCAGGTGCTTGCTTCTCCTGTCACAAGTAGGAGTTGTGCTCCTGTCTTGTTTCTGAGATCAAGCTGCAGACGTTTTTATTTATTTGAGAGTTTTATATAGCGCTAGCTAGACCCAAAGGTATCAGAGCACTTTACAACAGCAAATGTTCACAACATAGACAGGTTGACAATCTTTATCATTTGCGGTGTTTAATGACTCACAGGCCTCTCCATCAGTGGAATAAAAGTGAAGAAATACTAAGAATGGGTGAAACTGTGTAATTGTTTACCAGGAAATTTTGCTATATACCTTAAAAATTTTGCAAAATGATGCTGTTCAGGCGAGTATTTTACACGATTCACAATTTGGGTAAAAATGTCTTGCGGGAAAAGGCAGAAGACTGGTTCAAGCTCAAAAGTCTGTTGGCAAAATATTTTTTGTACGAATGAGTGTATTGCACGCAAAAATTAAGTGAAATTGGTTTCTTTCAAATAAATTTGGGAATTTTTCACACTGCAATTTTGCTCAATGCAGAATTTGATAGTTACGCAAATTTTGCCAGAGTAATTAAAATTTCTCTCAGACCTTAGCAGCACCACCTCATGACTCTTCTGGATTAGGAACAGACATTGTATCCGATACCCACACTGGCTGTTGCCTTAGCGGTTTAACTTGCTGGTGGATAGATTGTTCTTGTTGGTAGTGGTGGCTGCAGCAGCATGCAATGTTTGGTTTAGGTCTCTGCAACTTCCACCTCTCCGGTGGTTTCTGTATACTGCTCCCTTTGTTGCAGCTGCATTGGTGCTGCCGACACTAGGTGCTCTTCGTTTACTGCCTCTGGCAGTGTGTGCTCCTACACATGATGAAATGCTTAAACAGCCAAAGAGTAGGAATTCTACAGCATGAAGACTCCTACAGATCCATCCTAGATCTGAGGCCTGCTGCCCATATATGGAGTTACCGCTGGACACGGGCGATCTTGAGGTGACACCTGGCCGGGAAGAGGCCTGTGCTGTTTTATTAAATCCATGGTGACTGCCACGCCTCTGTGAGTAGGCAGAGGATGTGGTACCCTCTGTGGCCCTGTGCTCAGCAGGAGTGACCTGGTGCATGGAGCCTGTGATGTCCGTCCATTGAATGTTCCCTCTCCTTGGGTTCCACAGTGACTGAGGGAAGAGACAGATCTAACACAGATTCTATTCCCAGGTGGTGTTGTGGTACACTCGACTTCTTAGATCTTTTATGTTACTTCCTAATGAGAGTAAATCTAGTTATTTTGTACCTGGTCACTAGGAGAAGACTTCTTTGCCCAATGTACAGCGCTGTGGGACACTTCGCTGGTGTTGTTATGCCAGGCATAGATAGCACACCAATGGGCCCGATTTACAAAGGGACTTATGACCAGGCGCGGCCCATGCAGGTAAGAGCTGTTGGGGCGGTGGAGGCGGGATGGGGGATTCGACATACGACGACATGGGAAACATAAATAAATTAAGAAAAGAAAACCATGGTTTTCTTTTTTATTTGTTTGGGTTTCCCTTGTCGTCGTATGTCGAACCCCCCTCCTGCCCCACTGCTCTTACCTGCAGGGGCCGCTCCTGCTTACAACACGTAAAGTTACGATTGCGGAGTCTCCACATTGCAGTGCTCAGTGCCGAGATTCCCCCCCAGAGACTCTGCCACAAGTGCAGATACGAGTCGTAAGTCCCTTTGTGAATCGGGCCCCAATGTGTGCATGGTGTTTAATGGCTGCTGGTCTTCATGAGCCTGAGTGTATGAGGCGGATCCTGCCAGCGGTGCCTATGCCCGCTATCCCACTGCTGTTGCTGCCACTTATAATGGGCCTGGGGTGCAACTGCTTTGTTTCCAGCATCCAACCAGGAAACATCTCCGCGATGTAGCAGCACAGAAAAAAACCCTACTCCAGCAGTAAAGTTCAGCAGATAGATTTTTCTGCTTGTGAAATTGATTTATTTCTTTTCTAAAAGTGGATGTCACAGCACAGATTTAACTTTTTTTTCACTGGAAAACCAACACTGCAACATGTTTATTACCAGTAAATCTGTCATCTTAGTTCTGCTCTTTCACCCCTGTTGTTTGGCATCTGTGTGATTCCGGCCGGTAACACTGTGCATCTGGGGGCAGTTGATTTCACACTGTGCAGCGTGGATGTCTGCTATCTTTGTTGTCTATGTTGTGAACATTTGCTGTTGTGAAGCGCTCTGATACCTTCGGGTCTAGCTAGCGCTATATAAAACTCTCAAATAAATAAATAAACCAATGAGGTGAAACATTTGCCCAGACAGTGTTAGCATGTGTAAAAAAAATGACAAAATAATCAATTCATACAATCAAAAAGTGTGCCACATTATGCCTCATAATTTGATATTTCTTGCAGCATAATCTAGTCAACCCTGCCACATAATTTGGTCCTTCACTGCCGCAAAATTCCAGTAGCCCTGCCTATAGTGATATCCAGCTAAAACATACAGCAGGAGTTTCCCAGAACCATGAGGTAAACTGTGGCAATTGCAGAAGCAGGATGCTCTCCCACGTCGACCTGGAGCAGTTGTGTTGACAGAGGCTGAGGATGAGCAGACCACAACATGTTATCACCTTTGTGGCAGGAGGTGTGAGCCAGGGTGAGGGATCCCCTTGTACAACAATTATACAAAAAAGTGCATTACGAAGCATCAGTGAAAAATGTGCCTTCCATCACCGCTTCTCCACCTTGTGCGCAGTCAGTGAAAAATGTGAGAAAGACAAGGATCTCTCCCTGGAGTGTAAATCTGCCATCATTGGCTCCGAAGCGCCCTGGTTTGTTTGGGCTTTGTGGGCTGGTCCACATTCTGCAGCCCGTTAATATCATAAGATGTTCCTGGAGTAACCCGGAGTAATCTTCATGCTGTAAACAGAGGCGCTCCAGCCAAGCCGGGGGGTATTAGTCATGGACTGGAGCGTGCCCATAACAGGAGGTAGAGGGGGCAGGCGCCAACTAGGGTGCAGTGAGGAGCTGGGTGCTGTGGCAGGAAGACTGTATGGGCAGTAATACTTAATTTGTAAAAAAAAATATATATATACATATGTATACATACATATATATACATACATATATATATATCAAAAACAAAATCACTCCTTCAAGGAGACAGGTTGGGGCACACAGCGGATGTTGCAGGACCTCATTTATTTCAAAACAGCATAACGCGTTTCGGACGGGTGGGCCTTTTTGCAATGCAAATGACTCCAGGGCTCTTTTACACGTTATTACGCATGCTGCCTCGCTCTCATTGGAGGGAACATTCTGGCCACACTCTCATTGGAGGGGAAATTGTGGCCACTCTGAGAAGACTGCATGTCCCAGCATTCCCCTGCTCTCCATGGGAACGCTGTACTTTTCAATATTATCTTAATTTCAGCCCTTTACTTATTGTAATCTTTTGTTCTCAAGTGAGTATGGGCTGTAATCCAGTCATTTTCAGAGCATCTCTGTAAAATAAATATATAAATGAAGGGCTCAAAGGTTTTCTTAGGAGCCAGCCGCCTGCGTTGCCGAATGCCGAGATTGCTGAATGCCAAGGCTGCCCAGTCTTGATTCCACATCATGCCTCTCCCACGCTCTACAGTTCCTGTTTTCTCCATTTGCCAGTGTTCCTGTCTTCCTTTTTCTTTCTCTCTTTTATGCCTCCCCCTCTCTTGCTCCGGTTCTAAGTGTGATGATGAAAAGTAAGTCTTAGGCCCAAAAAATGAGTTTCCCCCCCCCCCCGTCTCCTCCCCCCACCCCCAAATGACGACTCATACAAACAAAGCACTGACAAGTGCAGAAGTCTCAGCGGGGTGGTGGTCTGGCAGTGGCGAAAGCAAAAATATGTCTGGGAATTAAACTTTGCAATTTTATTTTCTCTTTACCAGTGATAAATGATCATAGACCATGTATGATTTATACTATTGCTTCTATCCGCCAGAAAACATTTCACCAGTTTTACGTAAAAGGAAGTAGCATGCCATGGTGCTGTATGCATGGTTATAACACAGTTGTACCTGACACCTATTGAGAACCAGTGGTCAGTACCCGTTAGAGTACCCTGTCCAACAGCAAACATCTTCACAGGATTCTCGCCACCCATTTAGAAACTATTTGCATTTGGTTGTGCTCCAAGCATATGAAGTCTTCAATTTTTTTCAACCATGGATGGAAGGGGACATACCATCCAAAATACGCTTACCTTTGTGGTCATATAGTGAGTGATGTATTAGGCTACAATTCAGAGGGAAGTGTTCCCGCCAAGACCAGTTCCAATATCTCCATGATCCTGGGGCACTTCCCTCCTAAGCTGTAATTTTATAAGCAGTCACAGAGGGTTTGGTAGCATTATCAACCTCTGGCTAGAGATTTACTGAAACTGTCTTTAATCAGTCCAAATATTAACTATCTGCATAATCGAAGGAGCCATTCATTCCTCAACAAATTATTCATCAAAAAATAAAGGTTCAAAGACCCCCACAATAAGACTCAGGCTGAGTGATATGTCACAGATGAGGTAACAGGGCAATTCCTCAAGTACGCAATATGTGACACAGTTGAAATAAGATTTCTTATAAATGATGTAGGCTTTAATTTGGATGGGTTTGACCCAACTATTAGATTTTCTGCATTTGATGTTCTCCTCACCCTGAAGAAGGTTGCCTGTACTTGTCGGCTTACCGAAACACAACTTTTACTTAATCTGTGAAGCACTCTGATAAATAAATAAGGTTCTTGCATATAGACAAGAAATAAATCAGATATTTTGGATATTATCATGTAGCATGACATGGAAGATTATGTCCAATATGGCAGTTGGTTTTAACATTTTTACATAAATGAGGATTGCATGAGCAAAAAGATAAGCTGACCCACGTCAGCACATTCTTATTTCCCAGTTTGGTGCCCGGACGCCCCCTTTATGACAGCCAGAAGCCACATATGATCAGTTAAACCATCTCCTTTGCCAAGCACACCACAATATGCCTATGAATGCCCTACTTTATGCCAGCCATTAATGTTATATTTCAGGTATTGCCCATAAGCATTACAATGCCACCGTGAACCAGGTACCCCATCAAATAACACTAAAAGAACGTATGTGCCCATGGGGTATTGCTAAACATCTATGCACAATGCAGACAATCTTGAATTTGATGTGGCGTATGCTGGTAGCCAATTAAGGCACTTCAAGATTGCATTGACATGATCAGAAGACGGTCAATTAAACATATGTAAAGCTGCCCTGGTTTGGATGTGCTGGGCCCTAGCGTTGCTATGGTGTGGGTGTCCAGTAAATAAACCATACTCGTTCACTGTGGAGGGCACAACAGCTTTCCTCAGTTAATGGATGAACGTGGGTACGAGGGAATGGAGTGAGTTTTCCCATCTTACTACTATGAAAGCAGCAGTATACCGTGTTATCGCTTCCTTTGAAGGTCACAGTTTCTCTTTGATTTGGTTGTCTAGGTTATTGCCTGAATTGGCCAAAGTTGGAGGATCACCTTGAGTACTGAGCCAGTTGAATGGAAGCTTGTTGGGTCAAAACACTGTTTGGTACCCGGATCTTTGTTTAGTCTCTATCGATGACACATTTTCACAAATTTGGTCCCTGTGGAGAAATCCATTGACAAACTTCCCCTCCCCCCCACTCACCAATTTTGATAGTTTCCTTTCCCATTCAGTCTATGAAAACAGATTTATTCATGTCCTTGACAGGAGAAAAAATCTCCAACCATTTCTAGAGTTGGAATGGTGTTAGGAAAACTTTCAAGGCATTTCCAAACTTTTAGGGCATTGTTATGTTATGTTATGTTAAAGATACTTCTAAAGCGCACGTACACCATACGGTTTCATGGCGCTGGAGTCCAAGGGACACTACTGCTAAGTGATTCATTCATACACCTGGCGGAACAGCCAGGTCTTTAGAAGTTTCCTGAATTGGGAATATGATGTAATCGATCTGATGTCCAGAGGAAGAGAGTTTCAAAATTGAGGGGCCAAGACTGCGAATCTTAGTCCCTCAGTTTCTTTCGTTTAAAAGATGGAATAACTAGAAAATTGAGATGGGAAGACCTGATATCCCTAGAAGAAGAATATTGCTGTACCCGAGAAGATACAGACATTGGGCATTTGCCATGAAGTGCTTTAAAAATGATGCATCCCAGCTTAAATGCGCTGCGTTCGACTACTGGGAGCCAGTGTAATCTTTTCATCAAGGGGGTGACATGGTGCCATTTAGGCAGGTGGTAGATTAGTCTGGCAGCCTGATTTTGCACCAGTTGTAGTCTTTTTGATTGATATTCTGGTATACCAAAGTAGGGTGAATTGGCATTGTCTATATGAGAGATGACTGAAGCCAATACTACTTGGGTCAGGGCTTCAGTGGTAAGGATTCTGCTGATCTTCCTGATCTTTCAAAGCTGAAAGAAACAGGAGGAAACCACCGTCCTAATCTGGGATTCCACAGACAGATCTCTGTCAATTGTGATACCCAGGCTTTTGGTTGAATTGGAAGGGAGGGGGGGGGTTTCCCAGTTCAGTCGGCCAGAAGTTAGAATTCCAGGGGTTTGATGGCCCACCAATTAGGATCAGTTTTGTTTTATCTGGGTTTAGTTTCAGGTGGTTGCTGTTCATCCAGCTGCTTATGTGTTGCATGGTGGATTGAAATTTAGAGACGGAGGCAGCCAACTTGTCAATGTCAAAGATCAGTTGGAGATCGTCGGCAAACTTGAAGGTGCAAACCTTCCTTTTGCCTAGAGAGTGAATAAGGGGGTGTAAGTACAAGTTAAAAAGGTGCGGTGAGAGGGAGGAACCCTGCGGCACCCCACATGTCAATTTAACTCTGGGGGAAGAAAATTGGGCGAGACGTACAGCTTGAGAGCGATCCTCTAGAAAGGATATGAGCCACTTAAGACCCAGGCCCTGTATCCCAGCATTACTGACACGGTCAGCCAGGAGTTCATGGTCGACCATGTTGAATGCTGTGGAGAGGTCGAGAAGCACCAGGGCCTGCGTGGTGCCCTTGTTGGCCCCTTTCCTTAGTTCGTCTAGGACCGGCAGAATGGCCGCCTCAGTAGAATGGAAGGGTCGGAAGCCCGCCTGGTGGGGGTCAAGGTAGTGGGAGCTGAGGCAGTTTGCCACGTGAACTTCCAGGACCTTAGCTAGAAAGGGGAGTAGGGAGATGGGGCGATAGTTCGTAAGAGCTAAAGGGTCTGCCCCTGCTTTCTTCAAGATGTGAACAATGTCAGCTTCTTTAAAGACGTTAGGGACAGTCCCCTGAATGAGGGAGTTGTTCAGAAGTGCAAGAGGGGGGTCCGGACATGTGAGGAAGGCTTCCCCTAATATGTACGTAGGGCAGCAGTCCGTTGGAGAGCCAGATCGACCCTTCCTTAGTAGGTTTGAGAAGTCTTCCCTGGTGATGGAAGGAAACTGCTCCAGAGAATGAGGGTTCCTGAGCATAGATGGTTGAGCTTTAGGGGGGCGTTAGCAGGTATGCTAGTCTTGATGCTGATAATTTTTTCAATAAAATAAGTATTGAGTGAGTCACATAATGCTTGAGTGGGGGCAGTTTTCGCCGTGACTCTATCCGGCTTGGATAGCTCGGCAATAATAGCAAAAAATCTCCTTCGATTTATTAGTTGAGCTCAATATTTTGTTGGAGAAGTAGGCTGCTTAGTTTGTAAGATGGCATTTTTATACTGTTTAAAATGAGTTAGATATAGATCTTTTCTGTCTGAAGAGTAATTTCATCTCCAGTCACGTTCTGCTCGGCGAAGGGTAAGTTTTTTAAGTTTTAGATCTTCAGAGAACCAACGTTGGGCATCGTTGTGTCTGACTATTTTGACTTTCTTAATGGGTGCGAAGCTATCACTGGCCGACACTAGCCACGATTTGATGCTTTCTTTGTGTTTACTAATCAGAAGCTTTTCATGTGGGTCCGTAGTAGCTAGCAGGTTGCCGAAGTCTCCAATGTTGGAGCGTCTCCAATTTCTCGCCATATGGCTTGCCTTAGTGTGGGGCTTAGCTAAGTGCAGGTTGGTGAGGGAGAATTTTATAAAATAATGGTCAGACCAGGTACAAGGGGAGATCCTTAAATTAGAAACCGTCAAGTTGGATGTCCAGACTTGGTTAAGGGTGTGGCCTTTGATGTGAGTGGGAGCTGTCACATGCTGGACACAGTTCAGTCCAGTGAAGAAGTCAGTCGATTCGGCTGAGCTAGTGCCGCCCATGGTATCATTGGCCCAATAATTGAAGTCCCCAATTATTAGGATTTTGGCGTAGTTGATGACTAGGTGGGACATTTTTTCACCCAGTAGTTGGGGAAAGGATGGCATGTGATAGGAGGGTCTATAAATTAGCGCGCAGACCAAGGAGGTGCGGGGGAATCATGTTTTAAGATTAAGCAGTCGACTGACGGCATGCCCAGCGCAGCAAGAGAAGTGAACTCTAGCTTTTGATGAACTATAGCTGCAACCCCTCCCCTATTTTCCTGGGGGCCCTATTAGCTTGAAGGATATAATAGTTACTAGGGAGTGCTGCTAATATGTCTGGGGTGGACTCTTCAGAGAGCCAAGTTTCGGTGAGAAAAAGTATGTCCGGTTTGTCTGAATCCAGAAGCTGAAATATTTCTAGTTGGTGTTTAACCAGGGAGCAGGTATTCAGGTAAGTGACGGTTAGTTCAGTCCACGCATGACAGGGAAGAGTAGAGGGAACTTTACTTTTGTAGTTGTTTTGCCTGTTGAGGTTATCTGGGCAGGGAGGCCAGAGAGTGAGTTCAGGGCATTCCACCCTGAAACACTCATTCCTCACCCTGCTAAACTGAACTTACACAAATGGCTCTGAAATTCAGGCACTGACTTTCTTTGCTCTACGAATTTAGCCCCCTAATCTGTAGTCTTGACCAGTTAAAAGCACTGAAGGTAGAATTAACTTGCAGTAAGATGTTTTTTCTTGGTTTAGGCCCTGCATTAGGAAACAGATCCAATTTCACTTTCTCTGGACCGTGAAGGAACATCCAAAAATATCCAAAAATAAAAAAAAACTTTTACTTCCATGATGTAACAAATGTAATCTCTCACACAAAGACCAAAAATGGTGTGACTTAGATGTTATATGGAAAATAGTTTTCAAGCCAGTGTTACCGAATCCAGATTTTGTTCAATCAAGACTTTCTCCTGTGCTGAGGTTTTCTCCTTAAAAGAGAGAAATCTTTGACAATATTTTGTGCTGCAATGTGCAAGCTATATACAGTCAGAATTTGGCATTGTTTCTCCATGAACCCTGCTGTAGCGCATTCACGGTGCCTGCTTCATCCCTTCGTCTGCATCTAAGATTGTTGCTAAGGTGGAGGAATTGCTCGGAACTGGGATGCACTTGCTGAAGAAAATTTATTGTGAGTATTGACAAAGCCAACAGATAGACTTGTATTTTTTTTTTACAAATAAATCTAAATATTGCAGGGTGCAATTTATAATCAAACGAAATAAAAGATTTAAAACCAAAACTTGAGCGGCGTTAGGCCCTTCATACAGAAACTAGAAAATTTGTTAATGGTTAACATACTCCCATATTTACATAAAATAAGATAACATCAAAAAATTAATTTAGTATAAATGTTGCAAATAATCAACATCTGAAACACATTCTTAATTTATTAGTTAATCATTCACCTCAGAAATTCAATTCAGAGCCTCCAACGTTGCCAGTAGGCTTTACCTATCAAAGTGTAAAATATTAGTGTGCTGATTATGATGGTTTCTAGTGCTTAGTCGTGATAATGTGGCACGGTAAGAGGTGTACTTCTTTAGGATGCCATAATCATTTCGTATTTATATATATCCATATCACCCCAAGATAGGTAGAGATAGATCGATAGATAGATAGATAGATAGATAGATATTTTTATATCTATAAATATATTTATGGAGACAGAGTCCTACCTTGAGGAAGGAATGGTGGAATGATGCTCTTTGTGCCACTGACCGTCTATTTAGAGGACGGGATAATGCAGAGGATCAATCTTGGCCGGTGCCTTATACGCCCCATTTATCCCGAGAGGCAACTCAGTGTCTGAAACGAGCATATTCTCTACAGACGAATGTCTGCGCGTCTCAAGCCAGAATACTCTTAGTTCGGAATGCTCGAAAGCCCTATTTGGTGGAGGTCGCGACATGAGCTTTTTCCAGCATCGGTGGACCTGATGGACAGAGCCTACCGCCATAGAGTAGGAAAATTTATACAAAGGAGATCATTTCACTATTATCTGCAAAAGAACCTTGTTCAAGCCACACATTCTTGAGCTCCATCCTGCCAGAAATCATCCAGTGTGGATGGTGCTCTGAACCTCTGCTTGTTCGAACTCGCTTGAGCTGAAACAATGAACGGTTATGGGAAGCCACACATAAATAGATCCTTTTTGAATGTATGCTCCCCAAGCAAAAGGGACACATTTACAGCGCATTGCTTGAATGTGGCACTACGGTGCCCACTGCTGATCGAAGAGTAAGGCATTCCGCTTTACTTCAACCTATGGATGCGTCGGCATTGCTGAATCAGCCTCCAGGAAGCATTCTAAGGACTCTCTTTGTTTCCAGCCTTTGGCCCTTCAGGAAATTAAAATTTGCAATTAACAGCACCCCTTTAACTCCTGAAAAGACATCGCAAAGCACCTACGGCAGGAGTGTGATCTGTCACCCGCTGAAGTAGCCCAGTTTAGTAAGATAGGCACCCCTTACTCGTAGATTTTAAACTCAGCTTGCTCTAAGTTAGTGAACCACAATGAAGTAACAGCAGGAAAAGGAACTAAAGAAACTTAATACTTGAAATGCAAAACATGTTTACCACACAAGGTACTTTACACATATAAATTTGGCACCAATGGAAAGAGAGCCATCCAGCTTCCTGTTAACCTAATGAGTGACGGCCATCTCAGCCAATCACCAATAGGATACGGCAACCGAGCATAAGCGAGGGCTATTTTCGTGTAACAGAATGACTAGCTCGCTCATCATAATCAGCAAAATACATGGGAAACAAATATATACAAATAAAATCATATTAAAAGCCATCGCTGTCATAGGTCATCGGGAATATCCGCCAATTGAGCTGTTGATTCCATAGCTTATGATCAGCCGCGGTCCGTGCAGGTAACAGCGGTGGGGCGATGGGGCCGGGTAAGGGGGGATTTCGAGGGAGAGTGCCGAGGGAAAATTAATTATTAATTTAATTTTCCCTCGGCATCGTCCCTCAAAATCCCCCCTTACCTGGCCCCACCGCTGTTACCTGCACAGACCGCGGCTGCTTATGATCTCTTTTTAAGCGATGTTTCAATAAACGAGCAACAACAAATCCTATGTTGGCTGTCAACAATATTTCAAGATACAAACGCTGCTCTGCCGCTTTTAAATAAAAACATGATGTGCATCATATTCTGTAAATCATTTAAGGACATATAGTCCATAATTATTTTATTGGTGGGTTGACCCATGTTGGTGTTCCTAGAAAACGAGGAGATAGTTTGATTTCATCCTCAAACTAATCTACCCCAAATTCTTTGTGATATTAAAAATGTAAAGTACTTAAGAGCACGCTTGGTAGACGCCACTTTATGGATGGCCTCCTCTTGAGTAGAAGCTGCATGGGCAAACCCTAAACTCCAGCACTGCAGGTTGACATTTACTTTTTTAATATAGAGCGTATGTCTTTCAGTGGTTTGTTGCCTAAATGGGTTGCAAAATCAAAAACTATTGCAGCTGTCTGAATAAATCTTAATCTTCTAGATTTTAACAAATGGGCCCACGGTCTGGAGTTGTCAAAGATAATTACTAAATATGGGAACGCCACCTTCTTGCCCAAAATAGAGTTCCCTAATAGAGTAGGCCCTTGATCGACAATTCTTTGGGCCCGTAGTTGAAATATAGGTTTTTGTTGGTTTGGTACCATGGTGAAGGTTGTCCATAATATTTATATTTGGGATATACAATTTTTATAACCTTTAGCTTCCCTTGACTTTATTACAGCTTCATCAACATACAACAGAACTGGGATTGTTTTCTACGTCGTATTGGGGTATCCTGCAGTGGCCCCTCGCTCACGACTCTAGTTTGTTTGTGTGGAAAGCAAATATTTAAGATGCTGACCCACATCCTTGACAAATGCTTTTTGGTTAAATCAAACTGCCCTGTGCATTCCCTTTGTCAGGATTTCAGGTCAGGTCAGTTGGGTCAAAGGGACAATCTCACAGGATAAGACCTCTGGTACACAACCCCAACAGCACCACACCAACGCACACGTCAGTCATAAAAAAACATGATTCAGATAGGGAGGGAACTGGTGACTGTGGAATTGTGTATAAGAATCACTTGACCGCTATCAACTGCAAGGGTTGGGCCTTCCAAGAATAGGGGTTGTCAGTAGTAGGTTCAGTACGTAACCACTCAGTACGCGTGTCTCCTTGCGTGGCAACATTTTGTAGTGTATGGCTCTCCATTTTGCTGAATTGATACATCCGACCCTGAGTCCTAGCATCTTTGTTGTTTTACTCCTTCCCAGTTCCCCCTCAGGTTAGTTCTCCCCCTGTCCCCGTCAGAGCTTGTTACCTTTCCTTGTTTGCATGTAGTTACTTCTTCAATACGCTTGTCGCTGTTTTGGATTCTTCTGCCCCTTGGTGTCCTCCTGGGAATTAGATCCAGGAATTCTGGGTAATATCTGGTCTCATTATTGCCAATGCTCAGGTGAAGCTCCTAACTCTGACAGCAGATAATATCTCTGCACCAGCTCCTACCAGTAGTTCTTGTGTATGGACCTTTTAGCTTATGTCTTACTTAATTCGGACTGCATGCATCATCCGACTGAAGTCTAGTCCACACGCCAGGCTTCTAACAGACAGACAGCCATCCGGGGTATTCCTGAAAATGTGACCCCACACCTAGGTCCTGTGACTTCTCTTCCCCTTACCCATACCCCCTTCTTCTCTTGTGAAGTATTTGAATTCGCTGGGAGTCTCATCGGATTGACGTTCTCGGCCCAAGCTTTGCACCCCGTCGGGTCATACTTAACCCTAGCCCAAAGGACTGGGTTCAATAACTATTTTAAGGACAACTTTACTCTGTTTGGAAGAAAGTGCCCGGTGGAGGGATTAAAGCGATATCTTTGAGTCCTCATTTTCTAAAATCTTCATTTTGACACCTCATTGCCTAATGTCCCTGTGGGCCAGTTCACCTGATATATGACTTTCAGCCCCAACACATGAGCAACTCTTAGCAAAAACCAGAGCCTCATGGGCAGCTTGGAAGACAAAACACATTCTGGAATGGAGCCTTCATGATGAAAACAAGAGTGTCCCTCTGTTCAAGGGCTGCACTTGACTGGCTCTGTTGAACATATTCTTCAGCACTTGGCTGACATGCTGTTTTTCTTTGAAGGCGAAGAAAATACCTCTCTGGATTTCATGCATCTGAACAGCCCATTGCAAAATTCTCTGGCACAAGAAGGCTTTTTAAAATACATCTTAGAAAAGATTGTTGAGAGCCCTAAGTGCTCTCCAGAAGGGCAGCTGTGTTTTACACCATACAAAAGACAGCAGGGTTAGAATAATTCTGGAGAGAGGAGAAGAGAGGAGAGCGGAATTACGCCAACAGTGACAGAAGTGACATCAAACGCTCTTTGACCCTACTGACATTGCAGTGACATCACATCACCGTCAATAAAAATCCTAAGATTCACAAAATTAACAGTTTTAAAAAAAACTCTGAAATTCACTTAAAAAAACACAAAGTATAGTTATGAACTAAAGCTGAAAACTCTCTGAATTTCACAAGTCATGGTTATCTCCACAAACCATAACTCATACAATAGCCATGCAAACCATAACTCGCACGCCATCTGATTGGCAGATAGATAGCGAGATAGTGACAGAGAGAGAGATGGAGAGAGAGAAAGAGAGAGAGAGAGAGAGAGAGAGAGAGAGAGAGAGAGAGAGAGAGAGAGAGAGAGAGAGAGAAAGGCCTTGCATACACTTCCGGAACCCGATCACTCTGAGATTTCTCATTTCATCCCAGAGAAAAGGAAACTTGGTTAAGCCTTTTAGATTATTTGACAGCTAGAAGCTTACATTCTGCAAACATCTCAGCAGACCCTTCAGGGCTGATGGAATAGTGCTGCAGTTTTCCAAGCATAGAAGGGAAACATACTTGACCTGCCTATAAATGTAATTTCAGCAGAATCTCTTAAATGAATTTGAGGGCTTAGTGGAATATGATAACAGTAGCTATGGCTTCAGGAAGATGACATCTGACAAATGTTTGAGGCATTGGGAACTCCCACGGTCCAGGGTGGTCAATGTTCAGACAATTAAGTTCAGGAAGCATTATCAAGGAGGGAGTAAGGAAAATGCCTTCAAAAGGGATTTTAATACCTGCTGCAGTCTTGTGCAAGGGCAGTAGTGGGAATGAAAGAAGGCGGAGTGGGACAAACAGAGCGCAATTTGTGCCGGTGGCGGAATTAGTGGCATCGTCACCATTTTTCATCATCATCATACGTTGAGCAAGAGAGAGAAATGCAGGAAAGAGACAAAAAAGGAACAGAGAAATAGAGCACAACTATGACAAGGGGAAATAATAGGAATGAAAAGGAACAGCAAGACAGAGCTAAAGAGAGATGAAGTGTGGGGTGGTGGAAGAAAGCGGCACAAGGTGGAATCCAGACCAGGCGGCCTCGGTACTCATGAGATAAAGAGACAGGAAGTGTAGGGAGGTGGAAGAAAGAGGCATGAGGTGAAATCAAGACTATGCAGCATTGGTATTCATGGGATAAAGAGACAGGAAGTGTAGGGAGGTGGAAGAAAGAGGCATGAGGTAGAATAACGAATAGACAGCTTCGGCATTCGGCAGCACCAGTGGAGGGATCTTAAGAAAATCTTTGGTCCCCTAATTTATGTTTTTGTACAAGTTATATACATAAATGTCAGAGGTGGACTGGTCAACAAGTAAATAAATATACCCGCTAACACGCTGGAGTTTCGAAAGGTCAAGAGCATTGTGAGCCACCAATGGTCCATGGTCTCATCTCCTGCCAGAGCTCCCTATAACTAGGCCCTCAGAGGTTGCAGGCCAAACATCATCTTTACAAAGAAAGTTGGATATTATTCACTTAAGTTCATGTTTTGAGTAAATTTCCCACTTTCTTGGAATCTTTGGGGTAGTTGCGGGTTGCTGCAGATAGTGCAGATTTCAGTCAGTACTCACTTGCATGAACAAACAGGAATGTAGCTAGTGTACATTTCAATGCACACATAAATGAAACAAGTGTGCTTAAACTGCTTAGTGTTGCCTTTTTGCTTCTCCACGGGAAGAACATTTTTCCTCCCGGTCAAACTCCTACCGCAAAACCCCACCACTTTCGCAGTACTCCATTATCAGTTCATACTGTGAAAACTGCTTTACTCTTGCCCTTATAAATGTATTTTCTATACAATATACTTATTCCATAGTAAGTCAATATATATTTAATGTGCTCCCCAATTCCTGAAGGATGAGGAAAGGGACCCCAAGTGTCTATGAGTTTAGAAACCTTTTCCTGAAGATATTATATATATTAATGGCCCTTTTAATACAATATCACCTCACTTTAGAGTAAGTTTAATTTAACTTACAGGAATACAATATGTGGAGGGTGTGTCCTGGAAGTTCCTCTGATTGTCTTGGGGTTGCTCAGTTATTACTCTTCCAGACAAGAGTGAGTGACTGTATTCAAGATCGGAAACTACCTGCAGAAAGGATGTCTAGGCCCACAGAGGTTCAAATTTCTGGATGTCCTCTTTGAAGTGTCTTCACCATGCACATCCCAAAGTCACTCTGGCAGCAGATTTACACACACACAACTTTTCCATGTCCAGTCCACTTCAGATGAGAGGGGTGGCTTGCACCTAAGTACACTGCACTCCGTCGCAGGCTTCTATGACGTCACTAATCTGAGGGGTACCTTCTTCATCAAAGCAAGACTAATAATGACATCAGAGGCAACAAGTTGTTTGAGACATTGTATTGAGGATTCAAAAGGAACAAAATTAACAGAGATAACCTTGCACTGAAATGTGCCAACTCACCCCCTAAGGACCATATATACCACATCAGTGATGTCATTTGAGAGGTCATCAGTGATGCAATCAGTGATGTCACTGACCATATCATGAGTGATGTAATATGTGAGGTCATAAGCAGTGCATTGCGGGGCCGTATGTTATTGTTAGCTCAGGTAACGATAACTGCTGAATTTCTATGGTTTTGTACGAGAGAAATCTAAGCGATAACGTCCCTGTAATCTTTCATTTCTTCAGTGAATATATATATACACACACACACACACACATATATACATGTGTGTGTGTGTGTGTATATCTTCATGCATTTGGTATTTCTATATGCAAACAAAGCCACAAGACAATCTCCAAGTGCACAGCATAGTTTAATGCCAACAAATCTGAAATTCTTCTTCTAGGAAGAGATACTCAAATATGGGGCGAGCAGTGGTGGCCCGCCCCCCCTTTGGGTCAGCTCCCCTGCCCAAGGAGGCTGTAAAAAAATCTGGGTGTCTGGGTAGACAGTGCATTGGCCTATGAAGCGCAGACGAAAGCAGTTGCAGGTGTCTGCTTTGGACTTCTACGGGGACTCAACCCTCTGCTAGGGTTCTTCGACCCACAAACACGCCAGACTATTATCCAGTCCTCTATACTTTGTAGACTGGATTATTGCAACTTTTTGTATCTGGGCGCTAATAAATCTGGAATCCAACGATTACAGAGGGTTCAAAATGCCGCAGCACGAACTCTTTTCGCACTCCCTAAAACCTGCTCAGTGTCAATACTCATTCTCAAATTACACTGGCTCCCTGTGGACAAGAGAATCCACTTCAAGACTTTGTGCATTGCCCACAGAATCCTTGCCTTCCTAGTGCCCCCTATCCTATCCAATTTATTATCTCTGTATGTCCCACGCCGTGAGTTGCGCTCTGCGGACCTCCACCTGGCTTGTGTTCCCCGAGTCAGAAGAGCAAGAGCTGGAGGGCGCTCGTTCTGAACGATGGCGTCAGCCCTTTGGAACCCCCTCCCTGTGACCATCAGGAACATTCAGAATCATTGGGCCTTCAGAAAGGTTGTGAAGACTTGGCTCTTTCCGGTCTAATCCCCAGTCCTATCTCTCCTCCGCAATCTGGTTCTGGAACTAGCGCTGGGACGCCCCGTTGCTGGGGCAGCCATGCACTTTACAAATCAATTAACATAACATAACATAACGTAGTGCATCATCAGATTTGTTACATGTTTGACCTGAAACTGAAACCCAATGGTGGGCAGGCATGGCATGGCATATGCTGGCATGTGGTGGGCTAGCATGTGTTCAGGTATTTTGAGGGTAGGGGTGGTAGAAAAGAATCAAAGGTAAGGATCTCTTGATAGTTCTTGAAACCCTAATGTAATCACACCCTCATTCCTGTTGTTATCTGAATGATGTAGTCAGCTCTTTGCCCCATGTCATCAATAGGGATGTGCAAAAATTGTGTAATTTGCTTCTGTGTAATTCCACAAAAATTAAGTTATGCAATATGCAAAACCAGTTTATACTGTATTGAGCGCCACTGGAATTAAGCAGCAGGGAAGACCAACTAATGCAGCAAGTTGACTAAATTACACAACAAGAAAAGGCAAATTATGTGGCATAATGTGTCACATTTTGTAATAGTATTACCTCATTATTTTGTCGTTTTTATACATGTTAACACTGTTTTGGTAAAGGTTTCTAATCATTAGTTCAAGTTTAACACCCAAATACAGCAATAAGCAACAGAACGGTGATCATCAATCATTGCGAGGGACTTCCACTGCATTTTTAGTCATTTGTGATCCGTATGAGCTACAAACAATTTTCTTTGTTAAAATCTGCACTTCATGCCTACTGGCGGGCGGCTTCATGCCTACTGGCGGGCGTCCCAAATGAGAGCTTTGGTGGAGTGGTCTCGTCCGGAGTCCGAGAAACATTGGTTGTTTATGGATCGATCGCTTGCTGGCCAGCCTCTGTGGGGTGTCCCCTTCCTTGCACGCGCGAGCCGGCCCCGAAACCTATATCTCTCTGAGGTGACTAGCCCTACTCTACTGGCGTGGGACAAGGTTGCTGTCTCCCGAGGGCTTACCACATTCCCGTTACCGATCACGCCTATAGTCCACAACTCCGCTTTTACACCGGGACTTGACTCTGAGACTTTCCGACATTGGACCAAAGAATCATGTCGCTCCATAGGGCATCTTTTTGACCTCTCAGGTCCCCGCTCCTTTATTGATCTCCGTAAGGAGCAGGCTATACCGGAAACGGAGCGTTACCGCTATTTGCAGGTTCGCCACTGGGTGTTACACGGGGAGGTACGGGGGGTGCGGAGAGACACCTCACTCCGTTTGAGAAGTGGTTGCTTACACGCCATTCTGATGCGCACCTGACCTCGGATCTATATCGGTTTGTTAGGTGCACCTCGGATTTCGTGAAAACTCCTGGCCAGTTACATTGGGAGGGGGAGTTAGGTAGAGCCCGGACACAGAAAGAGTGGCATGACATCTACTTTCAGGACCATCGCACAGCACGTAATGTGTCCTCCATTGAGACTACTACCAAAGTAGCCACATATTGGTACCTTACTCCTGTGCGACTTCATAGAGGTAACCCCTTGCGTAGCCCGCAATGTTGGCGTGCCTGTGGCCAGTTGGGTACCCTGACTCATTTGTTGTGGGACTGCCCTTCCCTGGGGGCATATTGGCAACAGATCCTTGACGATGTGGACTCCCATTTCAATACACAGATCCCTAGACTCCCGATATATGTTCTCCTGGGCCTCCCTAATGCTATTACCTTTCCCCTCAAATCCCGAAGGCGCAAACAGATGGCACTTGCACTGGGGGCGGCGGTTCAGAACATCCTCGCTCACTGGGGCACTAAGACATTGGCTTCATCGGATGTGGGGAATTTTGGGAATGGAAAGGATTTCACTTTCTTTAACTCATCCTGGGGCCTCCTTTCATGACTTATGGGAACCTTTCCTCACACTACTAACGTCCGAGTTTACGGAGCTCACTTGTCCCAAATATTTGCGGCTCTTGCACCTTGCGGACCCTCCCAGGTTGCCAGTCTCAAACATCTCTGCTACCTAGTGTACTTTTCCCTGTGGGCCTTCCCTGGTTTGACCTTGCTGTTGCCATTTTCTGGAAGCTTAGCTTATAACTGGAGGGAGGAGGGTGGGGTGGGAGGGGGGGTGTTCTCTTTTTGCTAATTGTGTTATTTCTTTGGCCACACATGATAACGCATTTGCCGGGTTGCACCCCGATGACCATAGAGCAAATTGGCTCGTTCATTGTTGCCTCTGTTTTGGAAATTAATAAAAGAAATCTAAACAAAAAAAAAAAAATCTGCAGATGATGCATCAAATAATGTACTATGGAGCTAATGTCGCAAATTCATTACTGTGCAGAAAATTCCGCCTCTGTAAAATTGCATCATTCCAGTGCCCCTGACTATATATTAGTGCGAATCACGAGGATGGATTTCCAGCAAAAAATAGCACAAAAAACACAAGTGCAACAAGCAAAAGCAACTCGCATTTCGGTCCATCTCATTGTGCCTGTCCTCATAAACATCAATTTTGCCATTAGCATGGGGTAAGTACACCACGTGGCACAATGACATAATTTCAGAAATGTTGTGTAACAAGCGCAATTTGCAAGATTATGCTAGTGTAATGGAAACTTTGTCCAGGCCTACTTGTAAGACTCACACTTACAGTAAAATATTCTGTCCCAGAACAAGAATCTTGGTAGAATGTGGGGTTTCCCGTCGCTTGTCCAAATTATAGTGATTAGTGCCAGGGTTGGACTGGCCTGGAGGGCAATCAGGCAATACCCGATGGGCTGCTCTGAAAGGTCAGTGTGTGGGTTGGTTTTTTGGCTGTTTGTGGGCTTGTTTTTTGGTCTGCTGTGACGGCTTTTACTGTCGATTCCCCTGATAGTAAAACAAACATTGCAAGCTCAAAACTATACAGCCCTCCGTACCTTCCTAGTTCACTTATGGGGCCCATTTTTATTTTGGTGCCCAGGCCTCTTTTCTGTCCCAGTCCGACCCTGATTAGTGCCATTTACAGAGATTACGAATACAAGTGAGATGGCACTCGGTTTAGACTTACTCGAAGAACTGGCCAGGATGACCACCAGAATGGGGTCATCTTTCGCCATAAATTGGAAAATCCCTTGGAAAATATGTATTTAATCCAAAGACGCCCCGTGCATGCCACAAATGAGTGTTTTTGGATTTGAAGATTGCATATAATATTCAGTGGTTGCAGATGGACAGTAATGTGATGTATGTTCTGTGTCTGTCACTTTATAAATATCTCGTGTGAGGGAGAGGGTGTCATATATTACCTCTAGGAAAGTTTGACTAAAGGGACTGAACAAACCTCGATTCTGTAAAGTCAACCAGTACCTTGAATAAACTACAAGTAAATCGTGGGCATTGGTACTCATTTTTGGGGGCTAAGAGTTTGGTTTTTTTGCAGTTTTTATATAGCGTGAACTCAACCAGAAGGTATTGGAGCGCTTTACATGAGCACTAGTCATATTACACAAGAACACATTCATTTTTGTAGGCACAGAGAGGTTAAGTGATCTGCCCCGAATTACAGAGAGTTGAGCCGACGCCAAGACTCGAACCTGGTTTCCCAGTTCCAAATCAGCAGCTCTTGCCCTTACCCCACATCCTCTTCCCAGAGAGAGAGAGAGAGAGTTAAATTTCATTGTCAGCTTTGATCGGGGGCATAAGAGAGAGAAGCAAAAAGTGGAGCGAGGAGGAAGAGAAAGGTAGAGACCGGTGACAATGTGAGAAAATAGGTGTAAAAAGAACCTGTAAGAGGCAGAAAATTTAGGGCGGAGGGAGAAAAGAGGCATTAGGTGGAATCAAGAACCTTGGCATTTAGCAGCATGGTGACTAAAAAAAATGTGCTGATGCAAATATTATAATTATTCAAATTAAGATGTCGGCAGAGGCATAGCCATTCACAGACCTGGCTAGGATTAGCATCTACAAATGCCTCTCAGGTGGCGTTTTTGCTTGCCCTGAAAGGCACTGGGCTACTTTTCTCCCCCATCTGGCATCCAAATTTTGGGCACATGGCGGGTGAGGCGGCAGCGGCAGCCTCCGATTTAGCACCACGTGCTGCGAAGCCTCCAATGTTGAGAGCCCGTAGTCCTCGAGGAGGAGCCATTAATGGAGAAACTCCTACTGTTAAGAACTGTTGCGTAATCTTGACAGGCGAGAACCAACTCTCAGACCTGCCAACTCACAAGGTGCCACCGTGTGACACGCAATATCGGCCCCCTTCACATGCTCACCCGGTGAGGAGCCGTTATCACGCGGTGGCAGGGAAAACGAACTGTAAACAATGGATTTTCAGCTTATTTTCGGTGGCTTTGAAGTCCTGACGTCCATTAAGGGGTGTGAAAACACCCCAGGACATCGGCACCAGTCTCAGAAAGCTCTTATCCTTCTTTTTGGAGGAGGGGACTCAAGGTCGGGGTGGGGGAAAGGTGTCTCTTAGGTACTTCTCGGCACAAGGCCCCCCCTCTATGGCCCGCCCCATCCTCACATGGTGAAATCTTTGTTTTAGTCGGCAGGTATGAACTCTACTTCTACCAGGGCTCGAGTCGGGGTACCACGCGGGTGGACGGCGTCCCCCCACTTATTTTACCGGGAGCTCGATAACTGGAGCAAATGGAGCCACACATTCACTCTTTGGCCTCTCTGGGGCGAGATCGGAGCTCATTCATAACGCTGCTCACGCGCTGGCTTCTCTGATGCAATCGCATCTAAGGGGTGAGCGAGGGGAGACAATGAGTCTGATGGTGCAAGCCACCTTTCGTGACGTCACTTCCTGTCGTGATGTCAGCGTCCCCCCACTTCTTTTTTTAGGACTTGTGCCCTGACTTCTACCGTCTGAAGAGCTCAGCATGTAAATGTAAAAAATAAAAAAAAATCGACTGAGGACTAGTGTAAGTAGCACGGCTGAGTTAAAATTCTGAATATTGTTAATTTGTGTTTATGAACCGTCTCCTTCCCCTGCCGTGCGGTGCAGACAAGGTGCGGCGGGTCACATGCGCAGATGCTCAAACCGAATCCAGAACTGGCCCCGGCTTTCCTCAGGTGGTTTGCCAGGAAAGTAGTCATTTATTTACCCAGAAAGGACCGGGGGCTCGAGCCAGTAACAATGGACTAAAAACTGTGCATCTGATCTACTGAACTATAGGTGTATCCTCCTTACGTCGAATTCCTTTCTGTTCAGGGACATAGCTAGCGTTGGTGCAGCAGGTGCAGTGGCACTGTGGCCTGGAGCCCTGCAAGGCCCAAATGAACCCTGATAAATGCTGTATTTTGCTACCCGAACAGCAGTCAACGGGGCCATTTTTCTCGCTTGCACCAGGGCCTATGGTATCCTTGCTATTCTACTGGCTCCGTCTTTGAAATTTATATAGTACTGTAGATGGAAAACTGTGCACAGTGGGGGTGACTTTCATTAAAGTGTTCCATATGATGTCAGAGGCAGCAAGAAAAGTTGTGCTACGGTCGTCTAGGAGGTCATTTTGCCTTGATGTGAAAAACGTTCCCCCCTCTAGGCAGCTACCAAACCAAGGCCCTCATTCACAAAGAGCCTCCGCACTCGTGGTGGAGGCTCTGTGGTTGTGGTGATATCTCCGCACTCGTGGCGGAGGCTCTGTGGTTGTGGTGATATCTCCGCACTCGTGGCGGAGGCTCCGCGGTTGTGGTGATATCTCGCACTCGTGGCGGAGGCTCCGCGGTTGTGGTGATATCTCGCACTCGTGGCAGAGGCTCCGCGGTTGTGGTGATATCTCCGCACTCGTGGCGGAGGCTATCTCCGCACTCGTGGCGGAGGTTCCGTGGTTGTGGTGATATCTCCACACTCGTGGCGGAGGCTCCGTGGTTGTGGTGATATCTCCGCACTTGTGAAAGGATCTCCATGATCCTGCCACAACGCCGGAGCCTCCTCCACAAGTGCGGAGGCTCTTTGTGAATCGGGCCCTAAGGGTTTATGTGGGCATAAGCGTCAGTTGACCAAAATGCCAGGGGTAGCGGAAGTGACATCACACACCCTTAACCTTCAATACCACTCAGACATGCTTACACACACATTCACACTGTCGCACACTCTCTCTCACGTAAACACACACTTACCTGCCGGCACTCACACAACATACATTTAAAAGCAGTTTTTTGCTTACCTCAGCTGACAGGGAAGGTCATATTCCAGCTAATTGTACTCCATTTTTTTTACACTAATAGTGAATAATGAAACATTACTCACAATTAGTGTAATAAAAAAATTGAGAGAAAACAAAGAGAGTGGAGCACCAACCGACATTCATAACGACGGGTTGCCATTGTGTTCCTGACACTAATTTTGCCATCTCTGAGGCCAGAGGTCGCAAAGGGGCAAGTTGCGACCCCTGGCGACCCCTAGATGACATCCATGAGTGTGGGTCTACTCTCAATCGAGTTTTGCATTACTCAAACTCAGGTCTATCAGCCTACTTTTCTCTGCGACCAAGTACACCTCTGTGAAGCACCAAGTTCGCAGCAACCTTAATAGTGTTTCATTTGTGTCGCTTTTTTTGCAGGTGGTGCGCACCAGCACTCATTTTTGGAAACCTGGGTTTATTTTTCATCATTAGACATTGGCTCTTCCTTTTCTCTGCACATTATGAAGGCTCAAGATTCAGCCAACAATTTCTCAAACGCCTATTGGGTAGCAAGACTGTCACAGAATTCGGATCAAAATTTGGGAATCTGCTTCAAATTGATGCAAAATGAATGTAGGTCCCACTATCCTTCAAGCACGGATAGATATTCATCCCTTTCTCATGGGATGGGATGGATTTAGATGGGCAGGGAAGGGACAAGTAATGGGAAACCACTGGATGTCTGGAACTACTGCAATACTGCTTAACTTGGAAGTAGTATTAGAAACAATGTGAAATCTGTGGTTGTCTCCAACTTTTGGTTCATTCTTAAAATGTGTTTGTGTTTTTTCTGGACACCAAACAATCTGCGAAAAAGTTTTCTTTTTAAAAGTCTGTTAAAACATGTTAAAAAAAGAGGGAACGCCAAAAGAGCTCTATATTCCAGTTTTGCCCGAGGTCATCACCAAGAATCTGAGACACGGTTATAATTAAGGAATTCAAGTTACACCTTCTTAGGTTTTACAGCTGCATGGCCTCTGATCTGATTTTTGCCGTAATGTTTCAGGATGTCAGACGTACAATGAACAAAGTCTGAGATGAGAGATCCATTTGCCGGACAAGAACCTGGAGGTGGGCGGAGTAGATATTCGGTGCTGGCGGCGACTATGCTGACTTGGAAGTCATGGAGATAAAGGAGTGATGTCCAATGCCTTTGAAAAGCGTTGAGCATCCTGGTAGAACCCTCAAGATGCTCATGTCGGCGTCACTCAATATGAGGCACACACTTTGAGCCTGCAAACAAAAAAACTTAAAACAGAAACAGGCATGCGGAGGAACAAAGCCAGGCATTAGTTTTCCTTCCTCGCTCTGTTAAAAAAGAAAGTGGAAATCCTTCGTGACAAATCAGATTTTCAGTACGGCACTCAGAACGTTCTGCCTTCTACTGAAGAAATCCTTCAAGTAATAGAGATGCAACTTCAAGACAAGGATTTTCTGGGGCCGGTCCTTCCAGACTGCCCTATTGATGGGTTCCTTGTTGTAGTGAGAACCAAGCGAATGGTCAAGCCAGCTAATGAAATTTATAGGGTTAGCCTGAATTAAGACCGGGATCCCACACATGAGAGCATGTTGCTGGCCTGCTGTGGTTGCTGTTGTTGCTGAACTACACATTGCTCAAGGGCAACACAAGGAGAGGAGATCTCTTTCTGGACAGAGGAAGGCCTACATGGCTTGTTTAAAGTTTTTCAAGTTGACGGATTTTCAACCTGTTGGAAGGGTAGAGTTTCAAGATCTACCTTCGCATAAGTAGAGTTTTGTTTACTAAATTTCTGGTCAATTTTCGCCAAATTACAAGATTATTATCGCTCTAATTGAATAACGAGAGATAGAAAATGTGTGCAGATATTTTCTTTACAATTTTCTCTTACGCTGAGTTTTGCGTGCAGAATGGTTTTGATAGGAAAAGAACACTAGCATTCTCATTCCGAGGCCCACAATATTTCTTGGAGGTAAAACTGTCTTTGAAATAGCATTACCACGCCTTGCAGCTCTTCTCGAGGATCCTTCACCTCCCTATTGCAAGCTCCCTTCATGAAATGAGAGATTTCTTTTACTGTGCTGGTTTGCTCTCATACTGCGCTGCAAAACTTGAAATCGGGTGGTTTTACCAACACAAAATCGCCATTGGAAAACCTGGAGGAATTTGCGGGGTGACAAAAACGTGGGTAACTGCAAAATGACTCTACGGCTTGGAATCGGAATACCTACTGGTAGGCTTCGGCTCCAGCCAGAGGAATATCGCTCTCTCACCTCATGCTAGTGACTGGTTGGTGTTTCATTATCTCCTATGGAATGCTTCATTTGCATTGATTGAGGGACACAATCACCACACATTGGATTCTTATTCTCATGCATGCAATTATTACAGAAAGCTATCATTTGTTGCTTTCTCTTTTTTTAGTGCAGCAGGCTTTTAAAATATTTGTATAGGGGCTCAAAAAGCAAGCCAGACCTATTGACTTTGCCAATGCTTGTTTCAAGTCTACGATTAGCTGCTCAGGAAATATCAAGCTCGGCTGCAGATCTCATTCTGCATGCAAGGCAGAGAGACTTCTTTTCTTAACATCACAAAAGGAAGGGAAGGAGAGTGGTTTTTTACAGGGGTCAGGTAGTGAGGTGTTTTTTTTCCCTAGATTATATTGTTGACTGAAAAACCTGTAAAATATAAAATCCCATAATATTTTTTGTGAGCACAGACGAACGCACCGCCTTTGCCCCCCACTTGTGGAACCAAATGTCGGAGCTCATTGTGTCCTGTTCTTTCCTTTGCTTTCTAGTACTTCTCGCTTTGCTTTATCATTATAAATGCAGGAAGAAAGAGCTCCAAAATCAGAAGAAAGCAGGCCTGCATGAGCAGTTCATGTGTGATCTGAAACATTATGAGATCCTTGTTCTCTTTCCATGGCTAGTTAAAACTTTTTGAAATGGAACAAAGTGTGCAGCCTTTCAAACTTTGGTCTAGGCTTTCTTCTACGCAGTCTTATAGGCAGTGGCGGCTCATCCGGTAAGGCGGAGGAGCGTCACCCCATGGCTCTCAGATCAGTGAAAAAAGGAAAAAATAAAATGATAATAACTTTATTACCATTTTATTTTTTGTAGCTGCGGGGCTGGGTTGGGGCGAGCGGGCTGGTGTCAGAGCCTGGGAGGGGCGGTGGCACATTTTAAGTGTGCTTGACTGTTTGGCCGGCCGCCTTAGGCCGGAGAAACAGTCATGTGCACTTTTCATGTTCTCCACCCAAGCTGCATTACAGCCTGGGAGGGCAACACACCCAGGCTCCCATTCCCCGTCTGAGCACCGAACCTCGGCGCTCAGACCAATCACAATGCTGTATTGCAGCGTTGTGATTGCCTTAGCAGAGCCTGTGTGCTTCCTCCTTCTGAGACTCGCCAGGAAGAGGAGCTTCGACGGAGGAGAGATGGCAGCCGTCTAAAGGTAAGTGTTGGTTTTTGTTTTATAACACTTTGTTTTTGACCCCCCCATGCTCCCCTCCGCCACCCCCATTCCCTGCCAGCCGCCACTACTTATAGGTTTATGTTATCTTCTACAGAAGTCCATCTTCCATGTCAGTGGCCGCTGTCATTGTGGCCCATCTGCATCCATGGTGGCTGCCAACATTTAGTCCTATTTCAGTTTCTGTGGTTTCCAGTCTCTCTAGAACAAGTATTATGGATTTGCACTTATGGGTTCAAACCACTGCCTGCTCGTCAAGACTTCAAGTGAATCAAAGTGCAGAGTCAGGAGAGAGACCAAGTGCTTTGTTGGAATTATTATGTAATTTAATAATCTCTTATGCCTCTTCTTAGATATCATATATTTTCAATTCTCGTAAGGAAGACCTTGGATTTCCAGTTAATTTTTCGAGCCAACACTTTTTGGCAGAAAAAGTTAAACAAGGCCATTGTCCTGATCTTTTTAACTAACAGGCAGAAATTAAATAAAATCCCTAACATGCCCATTTCCCCCAATAAATATTTTATTAAACGATGGAGTGTTCTTTTCCCCACCAGCCCTGGTCTAGCAAGGGGCCATTCGTGATCCCTCTGGCAGACAAAAACCTTCTGCTCTTAGCTCAGGCAGCTCTGCTGTGGAGCTTGGCTGCTGGGGTGTTTGGCCTCCAGCCCTCTGAGTTCAAGGGGGAGAAACTTAAGGTTCCTAGAAACTCCAGGCACTCTGATGAGGAGAGGCAGGGCCTTTATTGGTGCTCGGGTGGGATGAGCCTCTCATCTTTCACATTTATTTCCGACCACCCACCAGACATTTGCACAACTCCATTTAAGAACTGCCAATCAGGAGTAGTGCATTTTAATCGTATGTATTTATTTGACAGCAAGAACATTTTTAGCAGAACTGTTCTGCATAGAATCTGTAACAGTAATTACATCCAGGCCTATCAGAAACTCTTGTGGGGCCTGGGTCAAAAAGGTTTGCTGGGTCCACTGTAGTTTTCAACTTGTAAAGAGAAAAGGAAGTATTTGTAGCCGTCTGATGGTGGGAGAGGTGTGGCGCAGCGGCCAGAGCGGCTGACTCCAGAGCGCAGGGCTCACGGTTCGATCGCCGGCGGCAGCTCAGCATCATGTGACTCTGGGCAATAGCTCACTTAATCTCCGCGATTTCCCCCAGCACCTGGATACCCATGGGGATGATGTCGCGCTTTACAAATCTGGAATTATTATTATATTATATTAATACCAAGGCTGACTTAGCTACTTCATTGTGAATGAGTGGCTGGTCCTGCCTTCTTTAATATTAATCATGCAAATTTATCTGGTAGCAGGACCTTGTTCCACTTAATTAACGAGGCCCAGGGCAAGGATCCATAGCTGCCCTCCCTTTATCTCTGCACAACTTAGATCAAAATGGGGGAATGGTTAACAGGGTTTAGACGAGAAAAAATGAAGTTCCTGTTTTTGGGGTATGGTGGTTGCAATGTACGAAAAATACAGCACAGAAGCAGTGGGACAGCTTCTTATGGTAACCATGAAGCCAAGTAAAGGCCAGTAGTCATACATATGAAACACAGTAGCCAGCATGTGAAATACCGCCAAGAGACATATCAAGTTCAGTCGACTCGCGTGTCAAGTACAACCAACAGGCATGTGAAATACCGCCAAGAGACATATCAAGTTCAGTCGACACGCGTGTCAAGTACAACCAACAGGCATGTGAGACACAGTCAAGAGACATATCAAGTTCAGTCGACTCGCGTGTCAAGTACAACCAACAGGCATGTGAAATACCGCCAAGAGACATATCAAGTTCAGTCGACTCGCGTGTCAAGTACAACCAACAGGCATGTGAAATACCGCCAAGAGACATATCAAGTTCAGTCGACACGCGTGTCAAGAACAACCAACACGCATGTGAGACACAGTCAAGAGACATATCAAGTTCAGTCGACTTGCGTGTCAAGTACAACCAAAAGGCATGTGAAATACCGCCAAGAGACATATCAAGTTCAGTCGACTCGCGTGTCAAGTACAACCAACAGGCATGTGAAATACCGCCAAGAGACATATCAAGTTCAGTCGACTCGCGTGTCAAGTACAACCAACAGGCATGTGAAATACCGCCAAAAGACACGTCAGGTACAGTAGATATGCATGATAAGAACAATAGACATGTCAAGTACAATCAACGTGTTTATGAAATACGGTGAAGAAACATGTAAAGTGGAATGAAGTAAAGTTCCCTTGTAATGGTTATTTGCCAGGTCTAAATTGGTATTATCACTATTGAAAGCCGTCCGGACCACCACCTTCTAAGCAATTTCTGTGATACAAACTTCAAAACAATACACAAAAATACAGAAAAGAGTATACAGCAAATACACACAAACATGCAATAATTAAAATTTTAATTTTCATGGGAAGGTTAGAGATTTTGAAACTTTTGGGTTTATTTCTTAAAAAGATATGCCAGATGGTAGCATGAAATGAAATTTGTACTTGTAAAGCGCACCCATACCCCCAAAGGGGTGTCCAGGCGCTGTACGCATACCGCTGTGGAACCCTTCCTGGCTTTTCCCTGTGAAATGTCCACTCCTGGGCACCCCCAGGGTGAAGCCAGGCATCCCAGCGCTGTTGGGGCCGTTGTGGAGATTAAGCAAGCTATTGCCCAGAGTTGCAGAGTGGGACCCATGATTAGAATAGGCACCGAGGCGAGAATTATCAGGTCCGAGGAAATTGAGCCCAAGACCCGCCGAGGCGGGAATTGAACCCTGGTCCCGGGCCAGATCTCTGCATCAGGGTCTGCCGCTCTAACCATTGAGCCACACTTCTCCACTTGCATGTAACTTTGTATTTTTTCCTCCGAATGCATTCTCTCTTTTTTGTTGAAGTATAACTTAATTTTTAACCTCCAGTTTCAAAGAACTTCACAATAATAAGGCATTTAATGTTTCTTTTTTATGTGTATGTACTTTATTAATCTGCAAATATGATTTCATTTTCTGAGCAGTGACGACCTCGTGAACAGGCATAAGGGGCCTCCAGGGGCCCGTGAACACAGGTTAAGAATCGCTGATGTGGACTGTGCAACACAGCTATCAAACATGTAAAGTGGAGCAAACAACCGTGTCCCTGCTCTTAATGGAAACAGTCTAGCCGAACCGCCTAACTGTGCCACTGGAACTAAGTTATACCTAGCCGAGGAGCCCTTTTCGGGGCGAAACCAATCCTAGGTTGCTTGTGCTCTGGTTTGGTGAGAACCTGGCTGGATAGCTCGGGCTGGACTGCTCCCAAGAGGAACAGGGTCAAGGGTGATTGCATATGGCTGGGTCCAAACCGAGGTGGCAGGTGAGCAAAAGAATGATGGGTTGGGATGCTACCCTAAGATACAAATTGCAAGCATTGCTCCTATCACCTTTTGTGTGTTTCATGTACCGCCATAAGTGGCATGGGTATGCCCAGGCATGGGTCCCATGCTCACTGTGTCACTGGAACCAAGCTGTACCCGGCTAATTAGCCCTTATCTGGGAAAAACCAGTCCTGGGGTACTTGTGTTCTGGTTCAGTGAGGTCCTGGCCTGGCAGTTCGGGCTTGACTGTTCCCAAGAGGGGCAGGGTCAAGGCTGTGTTGCTTATGGTTGGGTCCAAGCGGTGGCATAGTGGGTGAAAAACAATGGACTGCGATGCTACCCCGAGCGATTGCCAGTGGTTAGACAAATTGCAAGCAGCCTCCCATCACCTTTTGTGGTTGACGAAAATGGTGTGTTCTGAATGACTTAAAGAATTGCATATTTGCGCCAAATTCAACAACTCCCACCCACCTTTCCAAAGAATAAACATATATTTTCACCAGAGTCCCCCGCCCCTGGTTTAGCAGCAGTCAGCCGCTTGGGACCGTGAAAGCCGCTCTCAGCCCCTTTCAGTCTTGTCAATAAAAGAGTCATTGATTAAGTCTTCTCACGAAGCTGACACTTGATACTCGTGTTTTCCACTGTCCGACGCTGTCAGGACTGACGTTATGTACGCGGCATGCAAAACAAGCGGCGTCATGCGGGCCCAGTCTGCGTCTGACCCAGATACGTGGCAAGCGCGAGACAATACTGCTGCAGAGAAGAGAGTGACACCTCAGGTCGCTAACCGTCCCAAGAAGGCCTCCAGCATGACATTATAAGCGGAGGCCGGTGAATGACGTCACAGTAGGTATCAAAGCCCAACCAGACGTCATCGAAAGAATGGGCCCTGGAGTCCTCATTGGTGGCCATTGCCGGTAATGCGGCGTCGGGAACAAAGTTGTGAATGGTGTCAAAATAGGACTCACACCATAGCTCATTATCATCAGACAAAGAGGCCATTCTGGGATCCTTATTGTTAATGTTTGTAGCGGTTGTAGGTTCGAGCTTGGAGAACTAGGTTTCTGTGTGAGTCCAAGTTCTCCACAGATGATGGGCCCCATTGAAAGCTTAAGTGCTGATTCTGAAGGCGGTTCAGGTTTCTCACAGTGCCAGTCATAAGGGGAATCAGACTACATGCGTGTCCAGTCCAGGTGCGCAACACCCATTGGGCAGAACGGGCTTCAGCCCCCCGTCAGCTGCCGTCGGCTGGGCTGCCCGGGATGGGGTTGGTGCCTGCCAGCCTGACCTTCAAGTAGGGTGACCAACCATCCGTAAATTTCACGGACCGTCCGTGATTTGGATCTCACATCCTTTGTCCGTGACGATCCCTCTTACGGATGCCTTTTGTCCATAATTTTGGGCATTGGGGAACACCACTGTTCCCCTGCGAGAAGCCTCAGTTCCCTGATGAGGCCGCCTCGCACTCATCCTCTGAGCACAAGAGCAGCCGCACCCCGCCCATTGTCATTGTGTATGCGGCTGATTGTCACATACAGAATGACAATGGGCCAGTCTGGGCTGTTACAGCATGTGGCGGGCCTCCTCCAGCCTCGGTCTAGGGCAGGGCATTCTGTTTTAACAGCACATAAAGAAAAATGTTGCACCTCACCAGATGAAACAAATGTATAGATTCCAGTTCATGTAAAGAAGCCAGCGAAAGAAGTTAAAAAGAAGTGGTTATGGGTCTTTCACAGTCTCATCATTTTAGAACTGAAGCATTTTCAATATTATATCCAACAAAGACATAGTTGCTGCTTTTTTATTTTATGCAACTAACATCCATTGACAAAGCCAATAGTCCTGGCTTGCTGTAGATGTGATGTATTTATATATCTGGATGCAATAATAGAAGGAGCAGAATACCAGTCGGGCAGCACATTATGCTAAGCACAGATTTTTAGCTACCATGTTTTAAGCCACGTCCTTAATTACGTCGGGCACGCCCTTTCAGTGGCCTAACAAAACTTCAGGGGGGCCCCCCTGCAAGGTACATGGAGGGGCCCCCGCTCTAAATTTAATTGGGAGCTGTGGGCCAGAGAACTGTGCTGAGGCGGGCCCCTGCAGCTCGGGGCCCCCCACACCGCGGTGCTGAAGGGCCTGTGTTATGCCACTGCGCCCTTTGGAGAGACCCCCAAGTTTTTTCAACCCACTTAAAGCCCTGGAAACAACACCATGTCACAGTCACCTCAGGTCCCGGCACTGGGCATCATGCATGACTCATGACTTCCAAGTTTTCAGATTGCCTATGTGCAGGGGCATAGTGAACCCTCCGCTGCCCCACCCATTGCTTTGAGAACAACAGCAAGGGTGAAGTTATTGATGGGCCTCTTCTGTCTGCAACTCTGCAGACAAAGGCTCAGCTCATAATTAATGTGAAAAGGTGGGTGAGTGAGTAAGTGAAGGAATGGGTGAATGGCTAGATGGATTAGTGAAAGGATGAATGAAAGGGTGAATGGATGGATAATGAGAGATAAGGATGGATGGATGAGTGACTGAGTGGAAGGATGCATGAGAGAAAGTGCAAATAAACAGATGTATGGGTGGAATAGTGGATGTATGGGTGGAATGGTGGATGTATGGGCAAAAGGGTGAATGGATGGGTAAAAGGGTGGATGGATGAGTGAAAGGATGGATAGATGAGTGAAAGGGTGGATGATGGGTGAGTGAATGGGCGCATGGATGAGTGAAATGATGGATGGATTGATGAATTGATAAGTGAAAGGGTGAATGGATGGATGAGTGAGAGGTTGGATGTAAGGATGGATGAGTGAGTGAAAGGGAGTGTAGATGGGCAAAAGGATGGATGGATGAGTGAAAGGGTAGATGGATGAGAGAAAGGATGGATGGATGAGTGATAGGGTCAATGGATGTATTCATGAGTGGATGGCTTGTTGGGTGGATGGATGGGTGAAAGGATGGCAGAGTGAAAGGGGGATGGAGAGAGAAAGGATGGATGAGTGAAAGTATGGATGGATCATTGACAGGATCGATGGGCAAATGGGTGTATAGATGATTGAAAAGAAGGATGTAAAGATGGATGGGTGAAAAAATGCATTGGTGTATGGATGAGTGAAAAGAAGGATGTAAAGATGGGTGAGTGAAAGAATACATCGATGAGTGAAAGGAAGGTAGAAGAGCTGAAAGAAAGGATGGATGGATGAGTGAAATGGTGAATGGATGAGTGACTGGATGGATGGATGAGTAAGTGAAAGGATGGCTGGATGGGTGAGAGGGTAAATGGTTGGATGGATGAGTGAATGGATGGATGGGTGAAAGGATGGATGGATGAAAGGTTGGATGGATGATGGATGAATGAGTGAAAGGGTGGATGAAGGGATGGATGAGTGGAATGATGGATGGATGGAAGGATAGATGATGAATAGGTTTGGAAATGGTTGAATAGGTTTGGATATGGATGGGCACACAGATGGAAGGACAGAATGAATGGTGAAAGACTGACTAATGGATGCCACACCCCCGGGTGACTCAACCCGCCATCCCAAACCGACACATGACGTCAGGCAGCAAGCGCGGAACTCGAGCTTGAAATGCTCCTTCTGCCTGCCTAAAAGCAGAAACGAATTTCCTTGTACAGCGCCGTGGTACCACAAGAGACAATCCGCTGTTGTGCCACTGGGCGGCACTGCTCTCATGCCGCTAGGAAACAGCAGGAGCAGCCCTCCACCTGCCCCGAGGCCATGAGATATGCATGAGGGCAGGGCTCTGTGCAGCCCTTCTGCGGGGAAAGGTGGGCATGACATTTTCCCAGGTAAATTTCAACAGGTTTTCCTTGCCAAAATGTACCTGGGAAAAACTTTGCCAGAGGATAAGTGCCTTGCAAATAACAGAGCATGCAGGTTGTGGTGCAGAGAACACTAAAATCTGTATCTTATGTCCCATTTCCAGACAAAACTCACAATTGATCCTATTTATCACACCCGATAAATTGAGACCCCCCCACCCCCTCTTAGTATCTAAATTAACATGTGCAATAGATATCACACTCTCCTCCAGGGCATTTGTAATCAGGGCCTAAGTAGAATTATGTAGTTCACAGTACAAAATTGTGCCGTCCTAATGAGCATAATTTTCAATGTGTTTTGGGGAAAAGATATATGCATGCAATATTGTTAGGTACACTTAAGCTTGGAATGGAGCCAAGAGGAGTGAGAGATGCAAATACCCACCACCAGTACATAGGTGACTGACTCAACTTTGTGAGGTTGTTAGGATTTGGGACTGCTTTGCAGTAGGGGTGTCACCTTTTACGGAACAGCCAGGTCTTTACTGCATCCCCGAATCTGAGGTGGTTTTGGATGTTTCTTATCTTTGCAGGGAGTGAGTTTTGAAATGTTGCATTGTGGACAGAAAAGGAAGTACCATCAGTGTGTAGCTTCCCGAAGGAAATAAATGAGGGCTGGGGTGCCAGTTATGAGGCCAGAGTTCAAGTCTGTGTGTATCAGTGACGCTTTGTTTAGATTCCCCTGTTGGTAATGAAAAGTGATTTGAAAGAGGAACATCTGACCAAGTATTTTGAGAGCAGGAGATACTAGGGCAGGCCAAGAAGAACCCCTTGGAAGCAGGAGCTGCCCACCTTCTACATAGGGCCTCAAGGCAGACCTCTCATGATCCTCGCTATAATAGTTACATTTAGCTGAGGAGACAGCAGGAGGGAATGTGGAAGGGAGAGATGACTTCTTTGAGGACAGAGGCCAGCATGGTTGTCTTGTCTTCAGCAATAGTTTATAGGGCAGAAGGCTATGTTAGCTGGAGGGGAAGTGCTTAAAATGGATAATACTTCGTGACGGTATTTTCTGTCTCTGCAGTAATTGCTTCCTGCTCAGATGAGCCAATCCATTACCTCAAATGATGTTGGGATTAAGTTTGTAGGCTCTAAAGATTGTGTTTAATTTCCTACCCTCCATAACGAAGTACAGACTACTTTGTCTGCAGCCCAGTCTTTTTCTCACACTATGAGTACTCCAAAATGTTATGCAATTGTTCTAATTTAGCCACACCATTCTTATTAGAAGACAGTCCAATGCATCCAAAGTTCTTTCTGGGATTACTTCATCATACTGCTACTAAGCTTCCACCCCAAGAAGTCTTATTTCATACATCATTTGCTTCACACAAGAATTCAATAAAAATCTGCAAACATTGCTATCAGTAAATACATTCTCATTCGTCGAGCACTGTTGCAAATTATTTTCACGAATGTTATTGCTATTTAATAATCTGCTCCCATTCGTGTTCAGGGGTACGTTGCAGGTTTGAATGTCAGCCCTGAGCTGCCAATGCATTTATTCACTAAAATGGCAGCAAAAGCTGTAGTGGCGTCAAAGGTTGATCCCTTTACCCATGCTTAGCTCCACAACAGCTACTTATTTGCTGCTCAGTGGCTAGGTAGAGGGACTGGAATATAAAAAATACATATGACTTTTAAAGCTCTGTTTATTTTCTGAGCCTTTCACTTAGACAAGGGGTACTGAGTGCAGTGCGATGAGTGCCAAATGGAAAACTAGGTCAACATCTCTTACCCTTGATAATTCCAGATTGACACCCATCTGTGATGTGGGGGTATAATCTATAATCAAGCTTGTGTGGTCAGTTTCTATCCTTAATGTATGTTATTAGAGCAAATATTATAAAACATGGGTTGTGTTTCTTGTTAAAGGACTACCCAAGCATTTCAAATTCAAAAATATTTGGTGGGAGTTGTCACAAAGTACCAAATAATATATATTCAACATTCTTTGTGCTATAGAGCTAGGATATGTGGCAGCTTCCCCCAAACAGCTACAAAGCTGTTTACTATACTAACATCATATTCAGAAAATAACATAAAAGTATTGTGTGCAGGTAAATGAAGCATGAACAGAGCAGTAACTAAATTAATGTGCTTAAACTGCATTATTTGCTTCCAATTTTCAAAACCTTCCTTTGGTGGAAGGATGGTGAAATATCTTGTAAAAGATTTTTTTAAGACTAGTTAGGTTGACACAACTGGCCTAGAGTGTTTGGAGTATACGATTTGCCCGAGATTGTGATGTAAAATAGAATCTGGTGTTTCACATTGCACCAGATTTACTGGTCTAATGTGTATTAAAATAGAATATTTGTCTTTCGCTGTGCTAAAATTCCTTGAGAGCCACAAAGCATGTTATGCTGAGAATAATGTACTGACCCTGTGTGCTTTAAAATGCACTATTTGCCACATGTAGTCTCAAAGAATGACTTGGTGTTTTACGCACTACATCGGAAAAGCGAAGGGAGCCCCCCACAAGTAATTTTGATTCAGCTCTTATAATGTCTTTGTCTCCACTAATCCATGTGTTGCCCCCCGAGACCCCACCCCCCCGAAGTTTGAGTCTAGTTGCGCCCCTGGTCCAGTCTTTTCCCTCGCCACAGAGCGATAATCACCCGTGCCAACTGTAATTGTGATTATATGTGAAAGTGTGTGAAGGGGGTACACCGCTGTCGAAGGATATGCAAAGGGGGGCACGCGGGAGAGTGAAAAGAGGGTGCTGAAGAGGAGAGATGACGTGTGCAGTTAGACACCTTCAAAAAGATGTGGGTGGGAAAGGGTGTAAATGCTTAAAAGAGAGAATGGATGAAAGTCCTGTGGAAGACAGAACTTGTGAGACAGAGGCACTCCTATCCTTTCATTCACAGTCTCATATCCAAACAAAATCCTTGTTGCTACTCATTTTCTGATACTGCTAACAAGCATTGGCAAAGGCAATAGGTTTGTCTTGTTTATGTGCATATCCTTTAGTGCTCTGATAGTCTGTCCGCAATAACAGACAGGTCACAGAGATGCACCAAAGTAGATGCACCAAAGTACGGGAAGCTAAGGGAAGCAGAGAATTTTAGTTGTTTTCATCCACACCCTTAATAATATAGGCCACTCCATGCCATTTGGAAAGGATACCTAGTTTTGTTTTTTAGGCCACGCCTCTTTTAGAGCACCCTGTCCCATCCCACCAACTTTTTCCATCCCACATAAAGCCCTGTACCACTTTATGTAGTTTAATTCCCAATTCGATGAGGATTGCAATGCATTCTGGGAGGAACGGGCTGGCCTGGACGCCTGACCACGAATGATACAAGCTGACACTGTTTATCAAGAGGTCATCGGGGTCAGAGCGCCAGAGGTGGCAGGGAGCTGACAAATGGGGGTCCGGCCATGCTGGGCCTGACCGTGACCTGGTGTTTGTGTAAAGGAAGGCTTTGCCAAGCCCGGGGTCACGGTATCCCGCGATCCATCACGGATCAGCTATTGTAAGCCTCACAGATGCATAAATATTTATCCATACTTCAAATTGCATTGTGTGCAAGGAAGGGGTTCCCAGTGCCGCCTGTGCGGCTTGAAGCCGCGCACCACACACCTGGCCTGCATGCATCATCCGAGGGTGGGCAGAGGTCCTGTCCTGTTAACCTTGTGGAACTAGAGGGCATGACACGGTTTACACGAGGCATCTGTCTGAAGCTTTTCATCATGTGCAGCCCACAGGCGGGAACCCTGAACTGAGATGGAACCTGTGACGCTGACGTCACCCTCTTCTGTTACAACCGAGACTGTCACTGCAGCTCAGGTGGTTGAGTGCACGCTGCTGCTAAGGTCTGAGTTTGCATCCTACAGGGTCGACAAGTGCTAGTTAGCTGGCTAATTTTTTTTAAAAAACGAATTCAATCAACAAACAGTTCCCTTTGTGATGTGCTCTAGAAAGGTGGGCAATAGTATCATTTTCATGAGAGCCCAGGTTACTTACCAGCCCTGAGAGTGCATAATATGGTGGTAAAGCCTCTAGGATTGAGGCCCTGTCAAACACCACCAGGGGGGGCACTGCTGAGTGCACAGACGTGCCTCTGATCCGCAAGCCGAAGGTTCGAACATCCACAGGGCCTACTGATCTTTTCATCCTTCAATGATAAACACAAGCACTGGTGTTTTATCGAATCCGCTTTGCTTCCTGTAACACCCCAAAACTATAGACACAAGGCATTGATCTCACTGCTTGCCATCTGCCAGAAATAACTTCCAACATTTTTGTCATTGCCTCTCATAACTTCCTCTCCCAAAACCTTGAATGAAGCACCATTTGGACACACATCAAATTCTGGAACACGCTACCCATTGTTTTTGTCCCAAGAATCTGTCAGTTATGAAATCCAATCACGTGACTTGTTTTTCACCTTTAACTCTCAAGTACAAGTCAATCCCCAGACCTGGCCCAGGGCCTTCAGGGGCACACAGTTAAATGTTAGTCTACCAAGAGCAGGTCTTGCATTAAATCCCAGGTTCCAGTGCATCCTGGGATAGTTAAAACTTTGTCTACCAAGCCCAGGAGAGGTGCTAAAGGCTAGAATCCACTGCATTTGGAACCTACGATTCTTGTTGCTTTGCCAACTACAGAATTTTAGATATTTCACGAGCAGCGTGCTACTCGCCGAAAAGTGCTTCAATACCTCATCAGGAGTAGCAAGCGCTATATAAATGCAAACCTTTTCCTCCTCCATCCCTCCACTATCCTTCTCAATCCAAAGAACAGACTAACATATCCACCGCTCAAATGTATTTCATATTTCACTTTACTAATTCACCACTAATCCTTTATGGGTTCTGGAGTAGCATGCTAATCGCCAAAAAAGCGCTTTGATGCCTTGTCAGGGATAGTAAGCGCTATATAAATGCAATTACAATACAATACAATATTTTAGATCCAGGGCATTCTTGGCCGCACACGTCTTGTCTACCAAGTGCAGTTCAAATATTGCATCTCAGACTAATATTATTCTAGGACGTGAATCCTGTTCAACTACTAACACAGGACGGACACTACATTTCAGATCCCAGCTGCATTTTGGGACATTGAAAGGCTTGTTGTGTGCAGAGTCCGTGTCGGGCATAAAATCAGAGATGTAAATAAATTCTGCGACATGTAAATGCTGTTTTACATGTATTTCCTTGGCTCCTAATTCAAAGCCTCCCACCGCGTGTGGGAACTGTTTGGTTACACAATAGCTTCAATAAAACACAGTTTTTAACCCTATTGACCTAGTTGCCAATTTTTCTCATGTCACCTATGATACTTTCAGCGATTCTGGCTTCTTAGCCAACAGCACGTGGCATTCTGGGACTTGTAGTTTCACTTTTAACATCTCATTGGTGGGCTAGGAATGCCAGCATGCAAAGTTTTTTTTGGTTAAGAAGACAAGGGGCCTCGTGGCGCTGTGCTTTTTATATTTGGTAGCAGGGGCGGTTCCTCCACGTGGGCGGAGGAGCGTCGCCCCACTGCTTTCTGGCAGTGCTAGAAGCAGAAACATAAAATGGTATTTTAAATACCATTCTATGTTTCTGCATCTCGCACTGCGAGAAAGCAGAAGGGTATGCCTGGTTGGAGGCGGGCGGGTGGGCACTCCTGCTCCAGGCAGGAGAGGAGTGGCTTGCCCACTGTTGTGGGCGCTGACTGTTTGGTCGGCCCCAGGGCCGACCAAACCAGTCATGCACACTCTGCATTTTCATAGAGAAAATGCCCTCCCCATAGACGCCTGTGGGGTCGGCGTCCTAGCCAATCCCAATACTGCCATTGCAGTGTTGTGATTGGCTTAGGAGAGGAGAGGGAGGCTGCCTGCTTCCTGTAAGGCGTGAGGCGTAGAGAGGAGATGCAACGCACGACCGGAGGCAAAGGTAAGTTTAATTTTTTTTTTTTTAATTAAACCCCCGTCCCCACGCGACCCCTGCCCACCACCCGCGAGTTCATGTCAACCGCGACTGTTTGGTAGGCTGTTGCACGTAGGAGAAGTTGAGAAATCCAAGTTTCTACGCATGCTTTGAATGTGCCACCTTTTCACAACTTTAGAAAACAAATCAGAAACCATGTGAGGGGTCATGTGGGGGGGGTAGGCTGATTCACGGAGATGTGGGGCCTCTTCTGGGTTCCAATTCCTAAATGGGCTAGAAATTGGCACAATTTTCCCTACTCTGCCCCGTTACTGACCTCTGTGACTGCTCTGACGCCCCTGGTGTTCACTGCATTCACTAATGACTTGGCAGAGGTCCACGCGAACAACGCCCGCGCCCGAGATAAGAGTCCCATTGGAAGAGAGGAGCGGTAACTGAGCTCTGCATTGGGTCTCTTGCCAATGACGTCATCAGGCGCCATTTTAAAAACAAGGGATTTGGGCAGGCAAAGGCTGTGCGCCTATAGGGGCTTGAATTTTCTGCGTTTGGAGATATAAGGAGATATGCAGATAGTCAGATGGCACTGCAAAGCTGGAGCAGCAGGGATAGAGTTGTTGGGCTTTTGGAGCAGTAGCTCCGAAAGACTAGTGGGGCTGAGGAAACGTCAACAAGACCGGTCACTCAAGCAATGCTAGAACTATGCGGCGGCCCGCGGCCCACACAGTGGGCCACCCTAAAAGGGCGGCCCCCTTAGTGCTAATTAGGCACAACCATCACCCCTCTAGTTGTGGGACTCGGGGAGGAGTCCCTCTGCACGGCGCGCTAGACGCGTCATGTCCGGCGCTTAGAGGGTCGAGGGAGGGTACTTATACCTCCCCCAGCCTTTCTGGCGCCCTCTTTGCGCCGGACACTCCGTCTCGCTGGTTGTGTTGCTCCTCTTTGCGGCATCGGGAGCAGCGCAGGAGCATCTGTTTGAGCAGGAGAGTTGGCAGTGAGTCGCCCTGTGCACCCCCCACCCGCTTTGTGTCCCCTGTCTGGGGCAGTAGATGTGTCCCCTGCCACAGCCATGCAGTTGTTGCATGCGCATGGGCCGCGTAGAAGCGGCATTGTGGCTCAGGGCGGGTGATACGGGGGTGGTCACAATTCAGGGCTCCTGTTATTTAATTTATTTAAAGGTCCCTCCTGATCTCTGATGAGACCCGCACAAGAGCTGCGAGTCGGGTCGTAGGCAGCAGCATGTTGGGGGGCTGCAGAGCGTCGCGTTTAATGGTTGGGAGGCAGAGGCAATGGCTTTCTGCGGTGAGTCTGGGCCCCCCATTGTGGGACAGTTCCTCTCAACCCCTGAGACTGTGTTTTGGGGCTGGATGCCCCTGCCTCCGCCAAGCGTTGGTAATCGTCGTTTGCCGCTGCCTCCTCCTCGTGTCTTTTGAGGGTATATGCCCCTACCCCCAGGCGGCGTTCTAATTCTGGTCCCACTGTGCGGCGCGTTGGTGGAGTCGGGTTGCTTGGGCGGGAGATTGTCCCCGCTGGTAAGTATTTTGCCAGGCCTGGGGGGGTTGCCTGGTCGCTGCACAATCTTTGGGGCTAGGCCCCTGCCCCGAGGCGTTCCAATTCCGGGCCCACTGTGCGGCGCGTTGCGCCCCCCCCCCCTTTTTGTGGTGTAGTCGGGTTGCTTGGGCTGGAGATTGGTCCCTGCCGGAAAATATTTAATATTTGCCAGGCTTGGGGGGCTGATGGGTCGCTGCACGATCTGTGGGGCTAGATGCCCCTGCCCCCAGGCGTTCCATCACTGGGTGGTGCGTTGCGCCCCCCCTTGTGGTGGGATTTGTTTGCTTCGGTGGGAGATTGGTCCCCGCCGGTAAATATTTTGCCAGGCCTGGGGGGTTGACTGGTCACTGCACGATCTTTGGGGCTAGATGCCCCTGCCCGAGGCATTCCAATTCTGGGCCCACTGTGCGGCGCGTTGCCCCCCCCCCCTTTTTTTTTGTGGTGGAGTCGGGTTGCTTGGGCGGGAGATTGGTTCCCGCCTATAAACATTTTGGCAAGCTTGGGGTGGGCTAATGGGTCGCTGCACGATCTTTGGGGCTAGGCCCCTGACACAGGCTTTCCAATGCTGGGCCCATTGTGTGGCACGTTGCGTCCCCCTCTGTTGGTGAGTCTGGTTGCTTGGGCGGGCAATTGGTCCCCGCCGGTAAACATTTTGCCAGGCCTGGGGAGCTCTGGCCATCCCGGGTTCCCGACTTGTTTGCAGTGGGCGTGTCTGGGTGATGTTTATTGCGCGCTTATTGCTTTGGCCCGGGCAGTACCCGGCGTACCCATGAATCGTCATTTCCCTAAGGCCATGCGGTGTTGGGAGGAGGGCACTTCCACATGCCAGGAATAATGACTGTACATTACGTTTCACAGCCGAAGGCGAGATTGTGATGCCCGTTGGCCTATGATCATGGGCTGCTACATGAGGCCGGCAGGGTTCTTGCTCTCAATTCAGGTGGAGAGTGACATGGGTCCAGGGCCCGACAGGTTGGGGTTGCCAGCGATAGACCCGGCTGGTCTGGGGGAGCTGTCGGTGTGCCCACGAGGGGGGCCGCGAGCTTACCTCTGCCCTTCTAAGGGCGTTTGTCCGACGGGGCCGCGGGCTGCCTGTGCCCTCCTGCGGCGCGGTGTTGAGGCCCTCTGGCATTGGGAGGCGGCTCATCTGCTGGGTGGGCTTGCCGGTGTGCCCAGAGGGGCCGCTTTACTTGTGACGGGCTGTTCTACCCTGTCTCCCCGGGGGAGCCGGCCTCGCGGGGCAGCTTGCACTTGAAGGGCGCGGCGGCTCCCACCCCACCCCCCTCGGTATTAGGTTATCGGTGTATGTATTGATATATTCAATGCGATATTAGATAGCGGGAACTCTACCTGACGGTGTCGGAGCGCTTTGCAAAAGGGCCAGTTTCATAAAATGATCTATGAACACTTGCAATTTGAGACACTCCGACTGGTGATTCGTGGGCCGCGGTTCCTCGTCTTTGGTTTTCGGGGGGAGCAGGAGGTCGGTGGTCCGCAGCTCGTCGGGTTCGCGATCTCCCACCGGTGTGTTGGGCACGATGCAGTCACACGTGGACCGAGGCCGGGGGGCAGAGAGAATGAGCTGCTGTAACGGTCAGCCTAGTTGGAGTGAGAGTAGGGGGTGTTGTAGCCAGCGTTTTGTGCGCGGTCACCGCCCCCCCCCCCCCTTTGTGTTGCTCATGGCCGCCGTCTGCTGTTTTGTGTGGTTGTGGGGGGCGGGGCAGCCTGAGGGGGTAAAAGCTGCACCCTAGTCCCTGCGTGAAGCCAATTGTACACAATACTATGGTGATCTGTGATGCCTAAGTTGGGCATGAGGTACTTATGATATGCGCCCTGCTACAAGTGTTAGTAGGGTACACTGCTGATTAAGTTGATGCATCATGTGTTATGCTAAGTACAGTTCCTACCAGTAACTACTGGGTTGTGCTAACTGATCTGTAGGACGGTGGCCCGATTGACCTAGTGATTTATGTAATCCCTGTTTACTAAAAACAGGCATGTTTATCAACCCCTCTTTAACAATTCTTTGTCAAAAGAACCTTATACCAAACCAAAGCACGAGAAAAATTTCTCACATTACCTGCCTAAAACATTTGCAAATGTTTTATCAAACCAAAACCAAAAAAGACAACCATTTCGATCCTACCTGATCGCAATTCTCCGACTCCCACCTGCCGATCCTCAGATCAATAGATCACCTCCAAAATGCCAACCGAAGAGCCCCAGTTGAAACACGCAGCCGCCATGAAGGTCAGGTCGATTAGCTGAAATCACCTTTGGCCACGAAAACAAATCTCTTTTTGCGCGGCGCCCCCGGTGTTTCTGTCCCATCGAAAAGACCTCCTCCTGGTCCAGCTGCGGTCTTCAATGGGGCCCCACGTTAAGCCCCAATTGTAGAAGTGAGATTCCTATCAGTCTCACTGGTGCAGGGACACCCTTTGTCTACGGGTTCACAAATGAGGATCAACACTGGAGTGGAAACAAAATACAAGTTTATTTCACTCATGAGAGGAGTCCCATCATTCAGACACTGCAAGTGCCCGAGGGAGGGAACTGATAAGCACAAGTTCAAGCACGGCATTTATACAGTTTGGTGCCTCGTGAAACACATTGGAAACCACTTCGTCATGATGAAATGCAGACTGCTAACTCCTGATAAACCCCCACCCACGTCATCTTTGTAGATAGGCAAGGGAGGTTAAAGGCGTTGGTGGGCTTATAGATTAAACATCTGTGTGCTCGGGCCTTTCGGCAGGGCAGGGCCTCTACTCTGGCACGCAAGTATTATCAGCACAACCAGCTTTTCAGTGAACACGTAACTCCTGACTTTGCAAAAAGTCCCCGCAGAAACACAAAATGGGTGTTCACAGACAAAATGGGGGAGAGCGGAGGCTAACTTAACAGAATACATTTTCACCATTTAACAGTAGCTTGTGTCGCTCGGTTTGGGCATGAGCACGGCCTGTCGCCGGTGTTCGGCGAAGTGGTGGCGTGTGCTCCCAGTAGTCCTGTTTGGTGAATGCGGGGTGACCATAATGGCAATTTCAGAATTGTTTGTGGTGGGTCACCGTGTTTGGGGTAGAGGTCCGTTGGTCTAAGGACTGGCCGTGCGGCTTCCTGCGCTTGCGTCTGTGAGAAACAACTTTGGGTGTTATGGTGTCTGTGGGGGTTCTGGGCACGGAGACTAGGGCCAGTCCTCACCCTTTGGTCGACCAGTGACATCCCGCACAACTCCTTCAGCGGGGATTATTTCAGGGATGCTTCATAGGGTTCAAAACTTGTGGTTTGCCCTTGCCTTCGGCTTTGCTGCCATATTGGCATGTCACCGGCAAATCCAGTGGTTGTGTAATGGCAATTTGGCCGGTGCCAGAGTTATACCGGTTGGTGCAGCGATCTTGCGCATCGCCCGTATTTCCCAGCAAGTGGATTGGCGGGGAGGTTTGCTCCCCACCATGAAGGAAGGCAACGCATTGTGCTCAGCCTGGTACACTTCACAGCCACATGTTGGGGGGCGGGCCATAGACTGGGGTCGACGTTCTGGGCGAGGACTTCGGGCAGGGGTGTTCTATGACCAACTTATTATGGGGTTAGGAGCTATTGCTGACTCGAAGGACCAGAGATTTTGCCCAGTGGAAACTTTGACTCAAGGAGGATATAGCAGCGGATCTACACGCATGCTAAATAAGTGTACAATGCAGATTGCAGGTCTTTGGGCCACTCTGCTCATCTGAGTGGTCCTTTAAGGCAGCGTAGAAGTTAAATCCATAAGTCTAACTTAGACCAAGGATTTAATGTTTGTCATCATGAGCCATGGGGAAACTACTAAGGATAGATTAGAGGGTGACAAAACATTTTTCCCTGGTCTTTCAGAGGGTGCTTTAATAGGGTAGGATGACCCAGTGGCAAGGGGCAGCACTCAGATCAGCTCATCAGGCAATACCCACCTGCACCTCCGTCTCTGCTTTCCAGTACAGATAGTTATCAATCGGAGTGATGAGCGCAGTACGCATGGTCACTCCCTGCTTTAGGGACACAAAAGCACAAGTTCCCTGTATAGAATGCAGACGCGGGGTTAGTGGCCACGGGCCAAGGCGGCGGATGTAGGGGTGGGTGCATGACGTCATGGTCACAGGTTCAGATCCCGGCAGGCCCACTCAGCCCTTCTTCCTGCGGAGGTCGTATATATGATTTATCATTACACTTATTGATAATATAAAGTATCACAGATAGGGAGCATTTAGTCTCACAGCGGATGTGTTTTACACAGCCAAATCAAATCAAGGTACTCAGTGGCAGATGCACAATAGACATACAGTCACAGAAACCAGAGTGACACCATTCGTTTGTTCGCCATAGTTTATCATCAAAACTGCCTGCACAAATGTCTGGTCGATGCAGCAGAGTAAGGGCACTCTGTAAACAAGGGCATGTTACAGGTTGCTTCAGCTATGCTAAAATCACCCGCCCTATAGCCATGGCAGCCAGGCGGGTTGTGGAGGTTGTCACCTAACAAGTGGGTTGCAGTTCAATAAGTTGGGGAACACTGGGTTAGAGCACAAATAGGCTACAATGTATTAACAAGCATTGGAAATGCAATAGGTCTCGCATTTGCTTATGTTAGAGCTATTGGCGTTGTAAATGGCGTTGTAAATGACAATGTCTTGCATAAGTACAGTTCAAATTATTTAACTGCAGCACCCACCTCCCTGGCGCCTAAAATGACATGGGATCTCTCGGGTAATAACTGGATTGAACACACCGCACTTTAACGCCTAAGATGGCCACAAGTCAACTTGCACTTCATCTAAGTGCTCCCACTACTCATGTAACAACTAACATTACACCCAAACACCCTGACACTGAGTCAACGGCGCCACAGCGCCAGTTTACGCATGAAATTGCTCCAAGTCACCGCATAATGAACGCAGCTGCACCGCACCGTACTTTAACAACTAACGCTACCTCGAATTAAATAGAAACAATGTAGCCCCGTGGCACCACAATTGTATGCCTACAATGACCCAATATTGTCCTGAAATTAAGTTAACTCCACACCATCATCTTTAATGCTGAAAATGACTTCGAACTACCCGAAAATTAATTGAGATGCAATATACCGCAGTTTGGCCTCAAACCTTACCCCAAATCCATTAAATGATGTTAACTGCCCCACAGCGCCATTTGAAGCTAACAAAATGATTCCACCTCACACTGGGATACATCTAACTAAATCACACCACATTTTAACACGTAAAATGGCCGAAAACGTTCCTGATATTAATTTAACTGCACCACGCCACCCTGGAAGGTCAAAAATAGTCCAAAACTAACCCTAAGTTTATCTGCACTACACTAACGCTTTTATCTCAAAATACTCTGACAAGAGCGTAACTGCACCAACCCCTAAAACAACCCCGATTCACGGAAAAATGAATGTTTCTTCACCACAGTACGATATACCGCATACATCACCCCGATTTTCCCCGAAACACATTTTACTGCCCTCCTCACTCATAACGCCGGAAATGACCACGAAACAACCCTGAGGTTATTCTAAACACCCAATATGAAAAAATTCTGAAATTGTGTTAACTGTCCTATGCCATGGTGTAACGATTATATTATAGTATAGCTCCCTGGAGGCCATACAAAGACTCGTGATAGTCGTGTAATCGGAAAAAATACAAAAGAAGGAGAAACTGGTACTAGGCGCGCAGGGAATTGGTGCACATGCCATTTATTTGATTTTTTTGCAGTTTTATACAGCGCTAACTCGACCCGAAGGTATTTGAGCGCTTTACATGAGCACCAGATGCATTACACAAGGACGCATTCGTGTTTTTTTTCTTTTTTTGGTAGGCATGGAAGATTAAGTGATTTGCCCAGAATCACAGGATGTTGATCCAACGCCAAGACTCGCCTGGTTCTCCAGTTCCAGAGTCGGCCGCTCTGGTTGTTAGCTCTGGACATCCTCCACATGGTGATGGCCCTTCTGTGGTTGAGATAGGCTTTCCAAATTTGTATTTCTCCAAAAATAACCGCCCCCAGCTTCCTTTCAGGCAATTGTTTATTGTTATAAATATTCGATCATTTTAGTAAAGCAGTTTCTCACTCTAGCACTTCAAAAACACTGGGCATATTTGTGAGACATTGATGGCTTGGAAGAGCTGCGAATGCGATCTTCGTTGTTGTTTTCTGTTTTTTTAACTACACCTTAACGGTACAAAAAACCACAAACACTGAAAGGACACTCACCAAGAAACCACAATGCACGGACAGCGGAGTGCGGGCGGGGGGAGGGGGGTGCGAAAATCCATGGAGTGCGGGCGGGGGGATGCAAAAATTCATGTACAGCGGATTGCGGGCGGGGGGAGGGGGTGCAAAAATCTGCGGGAGGGGGGTGCGAAAATGCATGGACAACGGAGTGCGATCGCACTTCGCAGCCGGAATGACAAAAAGAAAGTGCTCACCCAGTAATTAAAGGAGACAGTATCACGCCACAAGTAAAGGATCCAGTCCGGGTGGGCGGGGCCAAAAGTGGACAGGGCGGTAACAAGGAGGGACTAAGAAGCCTCCTTTACAATAGAAAGCCAGCGTTTAGCCTGAACTATGACGCAAGCCAATGGGAAGAAGGGGCGTGGCTTCAAGTCCCCTTCTGAAAGTGTATCGATCACAATAAGCCTCTCAGAGCGAGGAGCGCATGCTCGCTCCAGCGCTAGGTCTGCGAGACCTAAAAAACATATGGCATTCCCAATATTCAGAAAAGGCAGGTATTCGTACAGATTGTTCCCCCTCCTGTTCCTACTGACTTTCTACTGCCTGGTTTCATTAGCAGAAGTTTGGGAGTGCAGGATTTCACCTAGGGTGGTGACTGGCTTAATTTTGATGGACTAGTCCATAATGTTTCACATCTACTGAATGTGTGAAAGTTGCAATTGCCTGTGCATAGTTTATTCATATGCACAGTATCATATTAATTTAAATAAGTGCTGTATTGACTAGTGCGACCAGCGGACGCTCACGCACCAAGGCATCTGCAGCGGTGAGGGTTGCTATGCTGTAAGGATATAGGTTAAATACGACTGCCAGGTCCTGCTGGGGTGTCAGCCATATGGCCACTTACTGGTTAAAAGGTGAGTCAATGGGCCAGGAGGGGTCATGGCAAAGGAAACCTGGACCGATTTACCTTTTGGGTCTGGTGGTGGGTTCGACCTCATGATCATAGGATCTAACCCCCGTGGTGTTCAATCAACCTTTCTTCCTTCTCTGGGTTAATATGAACATCTGGAGCGGGGTAACAAAATTCTCTGATCCAGCGGCAACATGCTTACGGGAGCACTTGCACTTCCCAAATACACAAGTGTCCGGTTATGCTCCAACAAGCGCTACACACAGATACTGGGTGAGAGGAAGTAAGGTGGGCTGGATATATCTCTTCCACCTGCATTGGCACATCTTGTCAGGAGGGGTTTGTCAAAGGTATTGCACTTCTTGCCAGGCAACGTTAACAACCCAACCACACCAAGCCAATTGTTTAAGTTCATCCTGGGCCGATTCACTCAGCCCGGTATTAGGCACCTGTGGCTGTCAGCGCCACGAATTACTAAATTACAACTGTACAGTGGGCGTGGCTTGCTGACCGTGCAGTATTGCTAAGGCCTTTATGGCCAATTAGTCAGACACCAGTAGCGGTGAGGGTGGCTTGCCCTCAGTGCAATTGTTAGGAGTATTACAATACCACTTACAGATTACACTGGGCTTGCTCCAGCGGGTCACTGTGTGAGCGGGTTAACGGCCTTTGAAAAAAGGCATAAAAGGTGTATGGCATAACACATAGACTACTAGGAACCAAAGCAGGGACCAGCTACCCATACACATGGATTTTGGTGGAGGGCAATCAATTCTGGGGTAACCAAGTGTACCAGGCCTAGTGCCCTAAGCATCATGGGTCACAGCTGGCCAGCACGCAGTGTGTATCGGGGAGCGAACCAGGCACACACTGCAGTGAAGAATGCGAAAGAGCCGCTTAGGTCACTATTCTGAGTGTAACAGAAGCAACAACAATTCTATCCCAGCCAAAGCATACCAAGGTACTTACTGCCAGATGCACAACATACATCCGTTCACTCCAGCCTCACTGAAGGTTATCCTTCAACAGAAGTATAGAACGGGACATCTTGCGCTAGGGTGCGGACATTGAACGGGCGACACAGTAGATAGACTGCTGTCAGACGAAGGTGCTTGCAGGCTAGGAGGCCATGTAATGTAGCAGAACCTATCGCTAAAGACCCCTATCCCCCTCCGGACTGCCCGAGAATGTGAGGGCAGTGGGATTTGCAATGTGACAGGTATTTTACTCGCCCATACAGGGGCAGAAGGGTACATTGCAGAACTCGGCATAAATAATAATAATAATAATAATAATAATAATAATAATAATACTCAAATTTATATAGCGCGAACAGCTACCTCAAAAACAGAGGTGTCCCGGCGCTCTAGCAGCAAGCAGCGCGTGCACATAAGTTAGGCACTGAAGTCAGGCCTAATCATTGCTAAAGAGCCATGTCTTCAGCGCTTTTCTAAAACTGGTCTCAGTGTCAGCTTGGCGGAGAAACCCAGGTAGGGCATTCCACAATTTAGCCGTTCTAACTGTGAGCGCCCTACCGCCCAGACGGGCTTTCACAAAGCGGGGAGCGAAGAGCAAATTCTGAGAGTTTGACCGCAGGGAGCGATTTTGCTTATACCGGCCAAGTCTTTGTTTAAGATAGCTAGGACATCTTCCCTGAAGAGCCCGATAGGCCAAAGTCAAGGCCTTAAATTCAATTCTTTTGGCTACCGGAAGCCAGTGTAGTTCCTGTAAATGCGGAGAGACATGATGTCGAAAGGGAATGCGTCTAATTAGTCTCGCAGCCGCATTCTGCACCATCTGCAAATGTCTAATCGAATATTTAGGCAGGCCAAGATATAGGCCGTTTGCGTAGTCCAGCCTGGATGTCACTGTGGCATGGACTACGGCTTTACGGCAATCTTCTGGCATGAAATGTAGAAATTTACGAAGATTTCTCATTTTACTAAAACACGAAGCGGTGACCTGTTGGATTTGGGCCGAGAAAGAGAGATCCGCCTCCCATCTCACCCCTAGATTTTTAATACTCGTGCTAGGAGAAGGCGGAGGGCCCATTTCTACTGGCCACCACAGATCTGAAGCAGGCACAGGGCCATTGCCGAAAAACAGCACCTCTGTTTTTCCCGCATTGAGTTTTAGTTTGTTTATGTTCATCCATATGGCTATGTCTCTCAAGCAGCCTTTAAAATTCATAAAAGCCTCTGTCGTTCGCTCCTGGAAAGGGAAAACCAGCTGGGTGTCATCAGCATAGGAAATTGCCTTCACACCCCAATTGGCAATCAGAGAGAAAAGAGGGGCTAGGTACAAATTAAAAAGTAAAGGACTCAACGCGGAGCCTTGAGGGACGCCGCACCATAGAGCTTTAGGTTTTGATTCAAATGGTTGTAAAGCGACTCTTTGGGTACGGCCGCTTAAGTATGATTTCAACCAGGTCAAAACCTTCCCCCCAAAACCTGTGTCTTGCAATCTCTGCACCAACATGGTGTGGTCGACGGTGTCGAAAGCTGCAGACAGATCCAGGAGCACCAGAACCACTGAAGCCCCTGAATCTAACGACCATCTCACCGACTCGGCCACCTCCAGGAGGGCAGTCTCCGTGCTATAGCCTGCCCGAAAACCAGATTGTGTATCATGCAGGGCGGCATTACTCTCAACAAAGTTGGTCAGTTGCCGCTGGACCAACTTCTCTAGCATTTTACCCGGAGCAGGCAGTAAGGAGATTGGCCTAAGATTGTTGAGATCGCCTGGGTCACCATTGGGTTTCTTTCTCAGAGGGAGAAGGGTAGCGTGTTTCCACTTGTCAGGAAAAATGCCAGTTCCAAGAGATACATTCCAGACATGAACTAGCACACCAGAGAGAGATAGAGACAACATTTTCCAAAGTTTAGAAGGGCAAGGATCAACTGGGGCACCTGATCTACATTTTTGGATTTCAGCCAGTGCATCCTGATGTGAAATGGGTAGAAAATTTGTAAACAGTGGAACCTCCACTGCTTCCAGAGGTCTGTCCGGTTTCTCTGTTACCATGGGTGCTGAAAAGGAGTCGTAGACCTTTAAAATGTTATTAACAAAAAAGCTAGAAATATCTTCACACAAGGCTAGGGATGGTTGCACTTCAGTCTCTATTGCTTTTGGCTTAAAGAAGGTCTGTACTACCTTAAACACCTCTTTGCTGGAATTATCTGCCTTATGGATACTTGAGACAATAAAATTTCTTCTGGCTATTTTTTGCGATTTATGAAAATCTTTCAGAGCATTTTTATAGATTGCTTTAGCTAAGTCACAATAGTTTATTCTCCACAAGCGTTCAAGTCTTTTGCACCTCCTCTTTTCTTCTCTAAGTAAATCAGAGAACCAAGGCGCCGAAGGAGACAGTCTACAAGACTTCACCATTCTAGCCGGAGCAACGGCCTCCACAGCCGTGGAGATCCATTGATTTATTGCAAGAGCATCTACATTGGGGTCTAAAGATAAAAGAGGAAGGTTGTTCTGAAGGGTAGGACCTAGTGCTGCCGTAGTCAGATTTTTCCAGTTTCTTTTTATGGCAAAACGCTTGCCTCTGGCCTGGCCGGTATTAGTCAGCCTAACCGAAAAAGGAATCAGATAATGATCCGACCATACCAGAGGACAGGGAGACTCCATAACCATTGAAGAGATATTCGAGAAGACTAGATCCAAGGTATGACCTGCTTTATGGGTAGGAGCGGCTACCATTTGCAATAGATTGGCGCCTGCCAGAGAGGAGACCAGCTGAACTGCCTGTGAGCAGTGAGGATCATTCACGTGTAAATTAAAATCGCCAAGGGCCATAAAATTTGCATAATCTAGCGATTTTTGAGCAATATAATTGCAAAGATCCTGACATATATTGGCTACACAGTCAGGTGGTCTATAGATGAGTATACCAGAAAGGGATGAAGAGGGATTGATTTGGAGGCAAAAATTGAGGCCTTCAATACCCTGTATGTTGAGAGGGGCAGAGGAAACTAACTCCCATGAATCTTTAAATATAATGGCCACCCCACCCCTCTTTTATTGCCCTCTCTATTTGCATAACACATTTTGAAACCTGGCGGGATGGCAAGAGTAATTGCTGCCACAGTGTCCGCATTAAGCCAGGTTTCTGTTAAAAACATGGCATCCCATGAGAGATCAGCTAGGGCCAGCCAGATATCATCAGCATGTTTAGCAAGAGACCTACAATTGACTAGGCACGCTCTATTTGTATCCATATGCTTTGGTGCAATGTCCAAAGGGGTTATTATCCCAGAGTTGCTCTTATTTTGCATCCCTCCCGCATAATTCAACCCCTGACCACAAGAATTACAACTGTCTGGCAGACTAGTCACAGCAAGATCAATCTTATGTAGCTCGGGACAAGCAACCCATTTACGAGACAACTGCTCGTCTCGAGACCACCGTATAACCCTCTCCCGGCATTCCCAACCGGCAGCATGGCTGGCGGTGGTTGCGTACGGCTCGCGGACGGGCGCAGATGGGCTTGCCTTTGGCGCGCCTTCGGCGCGCCGGCGGCGCGCCCGCTGCGCGGCCGGGCCCCCATCCGCCTTAAGTACACCGGGGCAGGAAATCGGATGATTGGGGGAGGAGTCGCGTCCCTCCGTGCAATCGGCACTGAAAGCCGTGACGGACCAGGGACAGCGAAACCAAGTCAGGCAGGTAAAATAAAGTAATGTGCAAAATGTAGTAACGGTTAATAGACGGAGGGCAAGACCTATAGAAGATGTGCACCGGTAACCACGAGAGAATGGTGATAAGATCAGAATCTCGCAGCGGCAAGTTAGCCAGGTCTGTTCTTACTGGACATAAAGGAGGCCCTGGAAATAGCGGGTTGCAGGTGAGGAAAGTAGGAGTGTTGGTGGGGGGGCTCTGTAGGCGACGGGGGCCACCCCCAGAGCTGTGGCGGAGTTACAGGGCGATCTGGAGGCTGAAGGGTACCTCTTCAGGAGCACAATAGGGGAGCCAGTGCCAAATCCCAGGAGTCTTCATGGCAGATCCCTGGAAGAAAATCGTCGGCGCCCGGCTAGTCCTGAGGGCGGTTGTAAGCCTGAACAACCGGGGGCTTGCCTTGCAACGCTCCGCCCTGAAAGGGGCGTGAGTAAGATGGTCCAATGGGTCACGTGATCCTGGGAAGGGCATCACTCTATAATGCGTAGCACTGATTGGGTTGGCCACAGTGCAAGTTGGCTCATCAGGAGGGCAGGGCAGCATAGGTTAGTTACCGCTGCCTGACCTTGGATCGCCCATAAGATAACCCACCATATTGCATACTTTTGTATGGAATAAACCTGCAGCAATATTTTCCCAAACAAAAGTTGTGTTGTGTATTTATTTATTCGTCATGCATGCTTTGGCAGTGGGTGGGGAGTGTTGCCTATAATGGCACTATGCGGCTGCCCACGGCCCACGCAGTGGGCCACCCTAAAAGGGCGGCTCCCTTAGTGCCAATTAGGCACAACCATCACCCCTCTAGTTGTGGGACTCGGGGAGGAGTCCCTCTGCACGGCGCGCTAGACGCGTCACTTCCGGCGCTTAGAGGGTCGGGGGAGGGTACTTATACCGCCCCCTGCCTTTCTAGCGCCCTCTTTGAGCCAGACACGCCGTCTCACGCCCTACCGCTTACCCGGCGTGTGGCTTGTGAGCCGAGTAGGTGGAACTTTGTAATGTTTTCTTTTGTGCTGCAGGCGGAGTTACAGGGTGATCTGGAGGCTGAAGGATACAGAGGGGTACCTCTTCAGGAGCACAATAGGGGTGCCAGTGCCAAATCCCAGGAGTCCTCATGGCAGGTCCATGGAAGAAAATCATCGACGCCCCGCTAGTCCTGAGGGCAGTTGTAAGCCTGAACAACGGGGGGCTTGCCTTGCAACGCTCCGCCCTGAAAGGGGCGTGAGTAAGATGGTCCAATGGGTCACGTGATCCTGGGAAGGGGATCACTCTATAATGGGTAGCACTGATTGGGTTCGCCACAGTGCAAGTTGGCTCATCAGGCGGGCAGGGCAGCATAGGTTGGTTACCGCTGCCTGCCCTTGGATCGCCCGTAAGATAACCCACCATATTGCATACTTTTGTATGGAATAAACCTGCAGCAATATTTTCCCAAACAAAAGTTGTGTTGTGAATTTATTTATTCGTCATGCATGCTTTGGCAGTGGGTGGGGAGTGTTGCCTATAATGGCACTATGACACCAGGCCAGTGGCACTGCTGTGCACTCAGTCATAGGAGACCCTGCCCTGACAGGCCGGTCCTCTTACTGACATTTCTACAGCCCTACCACCTTCTAGGTTGAGCGGTTGACCTCAAAGTTAAAGAACCGGGTTCGAGTCTCGGCAGGGACGCTCAACATCCTGTGATTCTGTGCAAATCACTTAATCTCCCTGTGCCTAAAAAAATGAATGTGTTCGTCTGTAACGCAACTGGTGCTCTTGTAAAGCACTCTGATACCTTTGGGTCGAGAGTTCTCGCTATATAAAACGAAAAAAAAAACAACATTAGTAACAATAACACGATTTGCCTTTGGGCCAGTCCCGGTCTGGCAGGCAGAACATAGATATGATGGAGAGATGTTTATTGGCCAGGGCAGTGCTGTTTGCATTACATCACCAGACCTGCAAACTCACACGGCGCCACTCTGGGTCACATGATATCGGCTCTCTTCTCACGGTCTCCCAGTGAAGGCACCCATATAAAACGGTGAGCACGCAGTGATCTGGAAAGCGGAGAGCAGGTTTCTAGCACATTGTGTGTAGACTTTTGGCAGTCGACATCCATCAAGGGTTTTAAAACCTCCCTAGATCTTCGGTGACGGCCTTACAAGCCTTTGTACATTGGAGAGTAGGATGGTCTGCTCGGGCGTACAGCCTCTAAGCCCCACCCCCTCTCTCGGCCCCCCAAACTACTTGTTTGGCTAGGTGGTAATAGACTCAAAGTGCCGCCCATACTCCAGACCCCACCCTTTCAAGGTCCGGTCACCTCCTCCCACCGTAAAACTAATTTCAAAGTAGCAGGTCTGCATTACTGCAAACAGTACGCAGCATAACTTAGAGTTCTGCTACTGTTAGTTTGAGTCAGTAAAGTTTATTTACCCAACTTTGCTTTTGAGGGGCAAGTTTGAGCCTTCATAGGCCTCATTGGCCCATTCTTGCTTTATATAAGAATTTCTTGAGTGATTAATCTTTCACGTTGGAAGTCACTCTTTTGTGTTCAGGAAAGTAAAGGACGTGCCCTCCATGGAGCATTCAGTTTTAAGGTATCTTATGCACAACACAAACAGACCTGCCATCTTAAAGAAATTCACAGTGTGACAGGGTGGCAGGCCCTTGGAAGGAACAGAGCTCCAGGCAGAGAACCGTCTGAGATGTACTTATTCCAATTTCCACGTGGACCCTCCATGCACTAACTCCTCTCCAAAAACACAAGGGTTGCTGAGGCTGCGGCTGATGTCCTGGGCGCAGGGCTTTAAGTGGGCCGGGTCTCTCCGGTGCTGAGCACCAGCAGTTTTTTAAAGGGGGCCTCGAAACGGGTCTCTATCGGGCTCTGTTTTGTGCCCTGGCACAGGCGGTCCGTTTTTTCTGGACAGCAGTGAGAGCGTGCACATCATGTGCGCGTGCTCACACTGCTTCTCACTAGTGGAGAATGTACGACATGACGTCATGCCTGGTGAGCTGTGTAGGGGAAGGGAACTCCTTTAAAGAGAGTCATTTTTTCTCTGGAGTTCCCTTCTCTTTTTGAAACTCAGGAGCAGCAACATTGTCATGGTGTCACAAGGGCTTTAAGTGGAAGCTTTTTCAATATTATATACAAGCCATAGTTGCTGCTTATCTTATGCAACTAACAACCATTGACAAAGCAAATAGTCCAGACTAGTTGTAGGTATGATGTTACTTGTTGTATCATATATCTGGATGCAATGACAGAAACAGCAAAATATAAGTCGGGCGGCACACTGTGCTAAGCACAGATTTTTAGCTTATGTGTTTTCAAGCCACGCCCTTAATTACATTGACCGCGCCCCTTTGAGAGACCCCCCAGTTTTTTCATCCCACTTAAAGCCCTGCCTGGGCGTGTTTCCACAACCCCTTAATGAACGTCGGCTTCTTATAGTCTGCAAAGACAAGCTGGAAACCCTCTCAGTGCAAGAGCTTCCAGCTCGTCTTCCCTTCCACCGTGTGATATCCGCCCTTCACTTGATGACCATGTAAAAGGAGCCAATATCGTGTGACACACGGTGAACCATGTGAGTTGGCAGGTCACCTCCAACGTAGCTCCATCGACCTGCTAAACGCTTTACAGAGAACGTTTTTTTTTCCAGCCTGAGGGTGTCGCCCAGGTAGTGTTGCACAAAGACCAGAATTGTCAGTGATGAGTGTTGGAGGTGACCAATTGGCACCAGAAGGTGACGTGGACAGAAACATGAGTGGGACAGTCCCTGAGAGCATTGTAATCTTTTGCATCACAAAGATTTCTAAACATTTATATCAAAACCTCTTATAATTTAAGGCACAAGGAGATAAATTAATTTTCCATGCATCACACGACTTTTGGTGAAGTACTTAAGTTGTGGCTAGAAAACAGGAATCCATCATGGAGGGCATGAAATCTCTTCATGCAGAGTCAAATTCACACAAAAAAACATAAATCTACATACCTTTGCTAACACTTACCTTTGGCCTGTAGATTCACAAATATCTAACTTCTCAAAGTTTTCCTCAATGCTGCAATAGGCAAACACTTTCTGGAGTGCCCATAAGCAATTACACCTGCATATTTGCACCTGGTGTACATTTACACATCGCTTCTTAGAGTGTGCCTGCATATGCTAATGTTTTGATGGTATTTTACACCACCATTTAAGTACTTTTCCCTGTTGAGAATCTCATCCACTACACCCTCATCAAAAGAGGGGGGGGGGGGTACCTCATTTGACAGGAGTACATTCCTGACCCTACTCAACGTGTACTGTACCATGTAAAAGTTTGTGAACACTCACAAACTCGTATGTTTATGGATGTCCAACCAGTTTCCATGATATTACCGTCGAAGAACTCAGCTTCAGTCACTTACTCTTAATAGTTCATGTAAAGCACAATTTTTGTTTATGTGAGTTTTTTTTCATTCCCAGTTAAACTGACTTATTTTGATTGCCACATAACTAGGTGTTTGAATACATTTGTAGATTACTTTTCCACACATATTGATCATCTATCCAAAACTGTTGTTATTCGGATCTCATATTTCTGATAAGTTACAACATTTGTGTTGAAAAAGCATTCACCTTGGCAGTCGTTTTTTGGTTGACAAATTGCTCAGAATCTTAAGATTGCATGGCTTCATTCAAAAAGCTATTTGCAAGTGTAAGTCTTGCTTACATGTGTAAATAGTCCTTTGTTTTAGGAAGAGGAAATGAACTTTTATCATCTGTACGCCATTTTGTCAGTTTTGCCCTCGTAAAAGGGCTCCTCCATGTGAGGAAATTTCCTTCTGTTGAGGAAGAGTGGGCATTAGAGGGAGGCAATTGTTGACGTTAGGGGGCAGAGTCTTCATACAAGAGACTGGAGAATATAATTCTTTATTTCCTGTTAGGCCGTTAGGTTATAGCAATGCGATACAAAAGGGGATGATGGACGGAACGTTTGAGCCAATCAAACACTCACCCCCAGTCAACTGATCTGGGTTTAATCCATCATCATTCTTTAGCTCACTCCACCACCCCAGTTCAGACATGGCCATATGCAAATCAGTCTGACCCTGTGCCTCATGGGAACAGTCCAGCCCGAACTGCCAAGCCATGTCTTCCCTGGACCGGAAACAAGCATCCTAGGACCGGTTTCTGGCATTTCAGCCGTCATCAGCCAGGCTTGCTTGAATCCAGTGGCAAAGTGAGCAAGGGACCCACGTCTGGGCATACCCCGTCAACTTAGGGCGACCAAAGCGATACAAAAGGGGATGATGGACGGAACGTTTGAGCCAATCAAACACTCACCCCCAGTCAACTGATCTGGGTTTAATCCATCATCATTCTTTAGCTCACTCCACCACCCCAGTTCAGACATGGCCATATGCAAATCAGTCTGACCCTGTGCCTCATGGGAACAGTCCAGCCCGAACTGCAAGCCATGTCTTCCCTGGACCGGAAACAAGCATCCTAGGACCGGTTTCTGGCATTTCAGCCGTCATCAGCCAGGCTTGCTTGAATCCAGTGGCAAAGTGAGCAAGGGACCCACGTCTGGGCATACCCCCGCCAACTTAGGGCGACCAAAGCGATACAAAAGGGGATGATGGACGGAACGTTTGAGCCAATCAAACACTCACCCCCAGTCAACTGATCTGGGTTTAATCCATCATCATTCTTTAGCTCACTCCACCACCCCAGTTCAGACAAGGCCATATGCAAATCAGTCTGACCCTGTGCCTCATGGGAACAGTCCAGCCCGAACTGCCAAGCCATGTCTTCCCTGGACCGGAAACAAGCATCCTAGGACCGGTTTCTGGCATTTCAGCCGTCATCAGCCAGGCTTGCTTGAATCCAGTGGCAAAGTGAGCAAGGGACCCACGTCTGGGCATACCCCGCCAACTTAGGGCGACCAAAGCGATACAAAGGGGATGATGGACGGAGCGCTTGAGCAAATCAAACACTCACCCCCAGTCAACTGATCTGGGTTTAATCCATCATCATTCTTTAGCTCACTCCACCACCCCAGTTCAGACATGGCCATATGCAAATCAGTCCCATGAGGCACAGGGTCAGACTGATTTGCATATGGCCATGTCTGAACTGGGGTGGCGTGGTGAAGCAAAATAACGATGGATTAAACCCAGATCTGTGACTGGGGGTGAATGTTTGCCAATGTGCAGCATTCCGTCCATCATCTTGTGTGTTTTGCATTTCGCCCTAAGTGGGAAGGGTATGCCCAGACGTGGGTCCCATGCTCACTACGCCACTGGAGTCAAGCTATCCTGGCTGATGAAGGCTGATAGCCTGAAACCGGTCCTAGGATGCTTGATTCCGGTCCAGGGAAGACATGGCTTGGCAGTTCGGTCTGGACTGTTCCCATGAGGCACAGGGTCAAGACTTATTTGCATATGGCTATGTCTGAACTGGGGTGGCGTGGTGAAGCAAAATAACGATGGATTAAACCCAGATCTGTGACTGGGGGTGAATGTTTGCCAATGTGCAGCATTCCGTCCATCATCTTGTGTGTTTTGGACTGTTCCCATGAGGCACAGGGTCAGACTGATTTGCATATAGCCATGTCTGAACTGGGGTGGCGGAGTGAGCTAAAGAATGATGATGGATTAAACCCAGATCAGTTGACTGGGGGTGAGTGTTTGATTGGCTCAAACGTTCCGTCCATCATCCCCTTTTGTATCGTTAGGTTATAGCAACGGCAGGTTGGCCATGTTACAGGTCCATCTTCCCTCCAACTGTCAGTCACTCACAGCCAGGGCCGCTGGAATTATGCGATTGTACGGCTGCGGCGATTTTTGCATAATTATAGATTTACCACATTTGCCCCATAATCCATCATCTGCCGCATAATCTGCAGATTTTAACTAAAACACAATTTTGTATCTAGCTCAAACGGTTCACAGGTTACTAAAAACACAGAGGCACGAGTTACCGCGCAGTGGCAGGCCTTTTGCAAAGGTTGACTGGTCACCTTTCTGTTCGTTATTGCTATGTTTGGGTATTAAACTGGTACTATTGAGGTGCACCGAATGCCTACATAGTGTAAACAAGTGTAAAAAGTACAAAATAATGAAGTAATACTATTATAAAGTGTACCGCATCAAGCAGCATAATTTGCCTTTCTTGACGCATAATTTACTCAACCCTGCCACATAATTTGGCCCTCTCCTGCCGTATAATTCCAGTGGCCCTGCTCATAGCTTCCACTGTAGACTGCGCACCAACATTCTATTACATCAGTCACACTCAACTTTCCAGTCGCCAGCTAAGACACACAGGATAATACAGGAATGCCCTGGAGTATTGTGAATGCCCGCAAACTTTTGTGTCTATTAAGAAAGCATTTTCAGACCCCTTCACATCCTTGAAGTAGTTGTAGGTTTGCTCTTGTCGCAGACCAGTGTATATTCATGTGAGTGTTTCCAGGTGAGTTAAGGGGCAGGGAACACCGTCAGGGCCGGACTGGGAACGCAAACCGGCCTTGGCAATTGAGTCGGGTGCCGGCTGCGGGGTGGGGGTGCGCGTGAAAAACACTGCAGTTGTTTTTGTTACAGGGAGGCCTTAAACCGACCCCCGGTAACAGAAAACGGCCCCCCAGGGGTCCAAAACCGGCACCCACCCTGGCGGCCCACCGAGGAAACGCCCGGTGCCCGCTACAACCAGTCCGGCCCTAAACACAGTCTCCCAAAATTGGTTGAGTTGTAAGAGAAAATATTTTCATATGGAGAGAAAAAAAAAGAAAAAAGTAACAAGAGTATAAAAGTGCCACCCGTGTTTTTTAGGGTGGGGATGCAAAAATATATGCATGCTCATTTTCTTACAAGCAAAAATGGAATTCATAAAACCTTTCCAAGATTATGTAATCAAAGCTACGACTCAGGTGATGGATTAAACAACTTGCATGGTATTACCAGACCCTAGGTTACAGTATGGGATATATTAAGGAGAGTAGATATTCCAGCCATGCCAGTACTGCATTAGTAAAAAAATATTGGTTTAGTAATGATATAGCAGAGAGAAAATAAGTAGGAATGTATCCCTTGCTAATGGCATTACTTAATATAAACAAAAACTATTTTGGTTGTTTCTTAAGACTTCCACTTGCCCCTCTTTGTGAGAAACAGGCCAAAACTAAATTAGATTTGTTAATTTTTCTTTGCTGTCAGTTTTAAAAGAAAACATTGAACCCAATGCACTTGATATTTGTGGTTGCTTCACTTTTGGACAGAAAAAGTCCATATTGTTGAACTTTCGGATGTTGGCAGTCGTCCTTTTAATTAAATCCTTTTTACAAAAACATCCCAGCGAAATAAACAGATTATATGATTCAAGTTCGGGTGAGCCAATGTGTAAAAGAAGCAGCCGTAGGGAAATAGGTCTCAGCGTGTACGAATGGGCGGGCTTTTCAGAGGAAACCTATGAGTAATTTTGTCATTGCTGCAAAATTATAACACAACGGAAGTCAATATGGCCGAATTGTCTCTTAAGAGCCACCAAGTGACGACATTTGAGAGCGTACTTGAATAGTTTGCTGGTTGCCTTATACCACTGGCTATGAAACCGCCTTCACCCAAGTTTAGAACATCTGAGGAGTGTTCAATATCCCTTTATCATGCATCCTTTTGTTACATGTGTCAAATGTATTGTAATTTGTTATATGATGTATCAAATGTTGTCCAAAATGACTGGATGCATGCCATCTTTTAAGGGTAAAAGCTAAAGGAACTAATGAAGGACGGAATGCTGAACAATGCAAACATTCACCCCCAGTCACAAAGGTTAAATCCATTGTTCTTTTGTTCACCACGCCACCCCAGTTTGGACCCAGCCATATGCAAATCAGTCTTGACCTTGTGCCTCATGGGAACAGTCCAGCCCGAACTGCCAAGTCAGGTCCTCCCTGGACCGGAAACAAGCATCCTGGGACCGATTTCGGGGCATCACCCCTCATCAGCCAGGCTAGCTTGAACCCAGTGGCGCAGTGAGCACGGGACATATTTTAAGGGTAGACACATCATGTGACAAAAACACATACAATTCATATAAGTGGAAATTATTCAGATTAAGGGTAATGTTTATCCATAACATTTGGATCAATGCCATATTTTCAGGATATCCACTTACATTGAATACACATGCAATTAATAAAAATGGGAATCGTTTAGATTAGCGGTATCCAAGGTTTGTCCACCCTGGCTGAATCCCTGTCATATTTTCAGGACATCCACATTGTGCAATAAATACACATACAATTAATGTGTAATGCAATGTTTGTCCGCAATGGTTAGATCCATGCTATATTTTAGGAATATTCACATCGTGCCATAAATAAACATACAATTCATGTAAATGCCAATCGTTTAGATTGAGGATCCAATGTCTGTCCACGATGGCTAGCTCCATTACATATTTCCATGCCATTCACATCATGCAATAAATACACCTGCAATTAATGTAATCCAATGTTTTTCCACAATGGAACGATCCATGCTATATTTTCAGGATATCGACCTATACCTACAAGGAATCTTAATGTGAATCATTTACATCCCACGTAGTCCAGTAGGGATACATCAATACCAGATTTTCAGTACATATACTTATTACGTCGATGTGCATTATTTAGACACTCAAGCCCTGAGTCACAAAGGCAAACTTACACTTTTGCATAAGTTTACAATTGTTTGCTATTCACAAAGGTATTTTACGAATAGTATCTTTATGGCTGTGGAGTCTCGGCACATAAAAAGATATGACAGTCCTATCTTTTTATTTGCGGAGACTCCGCAGTTGTTAGGATAGTACTAGTAAAATACCTAGCAAACAATCATAAACTTACACCAAAGTGTAAGTTTACCTCTGTGAATCAGGCCCCTTGTATGTAAATGTATCTTATGTGGATACCCTGAATATCTGGCATGGCTGGGCAATCCTCGCCCAAGGTTGGCCAGCGATGATTTAGATAGCCTATGTTAATGCTGAATATATTGCACGGATGCACCTTTCATGGACAAATGTTGAACTCCCTTGCTTTGGAAAACTAAGATTTACATTGAACCAGTTGCCTGCAATTGTTTTATATGGCCTTCACACTCTCTGAAGAGCATTTCATCCATGTGTCTGAGGGTTTAGAACATGCCACCAAAGAAGCAAGAGAAGGTCTAGCTCGGATAGCTAGATCATTGCAGCAAAGCAGTCGCATCTCAAGCGGGTTGCCAATACTTCTCGGGTGGATGTCAAGCGTGTTTAGCAAAATGATCATTCAGTCCTAGGACTCAAGTAAGAAATGGGAACTCCCAAGTGAGCCTTTGTCTAGGGGTGTTCAACGTAGTTCCAGTAGGAAAGACCCAGCTCAAATTTATTAGCTAATTAGTAACTATGTAAACAAGTCTTACTTAAAATATTTGCAGAGAAATATATCTTATGTGTATATCATGTACTTCTGGCATAGACTTTGGCCTTCTTGACCAACAGTGGGCATCCTGGTGTGGATTTAGTTCTCCTACACCAACTGTGGACATTCAAAACTTGGTCTTTGAAGCGGCTTTCAACCACTAATGCAGGATGTGTTATTCTTTTGAGATGCATACGTGTTTTTTAAAAATAAATATGCCAATGCTTGTGCAGCTCTTCTTAGTTGGAACACATAAATTAAACTACCTTCTTTTATTTTGCTAGTTCTGTTTCACTATAAGACATCTCGGGCTAGGTTTTTAAGTGATCCTGTGGAGATTAACCACAGATCAAAAATCACACAGCCGTGAAAATACCAGCTCAATAGATGAATGTGTTAATTGCAAGGTCCTCTGTGTAAGCATCTGGTCACAACAATGTAGTCCCAGGTGGGACATGCAGTAATTTATTTATACAATGTCTACAAAAGCAATCAGAAACCTCTTGAGCAGAAAATGATACGATGTATTTTGCACGGCTCTGTGATTACCCTAAGACTTGTGGCCACCAAGTCCTACACAACTGGAGAAGAAGACAGCAATATACCTGAGGTCCAAGGAGAAACCTCCCTGCTCATCAGGGCCATTGTATCTTTACTCCTCAGAAACAAACCCCTGCTTTGGGTTTTTTATTTCTGAAAAGCAAGGACAAGGGGATCACATTGACATGGCGGCATGCTCAGCTTTCAGAATGTGCATCTGACATAGTTGCAGATTTTGCTCCAAGCAGACGATCTCTAAATAGGGTGGGCTGGCGGAAAAGATCCATTGACCTCTGCCGACTCACAGACCACCCGCCATGGGCCAAATGATGCCCTAGGTCTCACAAGTTAATCAACTGATGTCACTGTGGCATGGTTTTGCTTTTCAGAAACTGTCAGTGTATTATCTTTGCTTTTGTTGAACCATTGGGAATTAGTTATTGACCACAAAACCTCACACCTATTTCATGTCTGCAGGGCATCAAAGTCCACTAGCATGTTTAGGCTTCGAGTACGATTAATGCGGCATTATCAACGGGAATATGCGTGGCCGTAAATAACATTTCCAAAAAATCAACTTTAATGACTTAGTCCCCGCAGAATGGGAAATAACCTTGTGAATCAGTTTCTTCCCGGTCAAATTTCACACAGAGTTCATAATTCCATGTGCATTATTGGTTCCTCTTACCACATGTTCTGAGAAGGTCATAATTGAGGGCAGCAGAGTGATGCTGAGCGGATTGGGGGTCGGTGTGGCAGTAGGCCATGGAAGGATGCGGCCTGGCACGGGTATCCCAATATGTTCCCACTGGTGCAGTAGTAGGGTGTCAGGCGTGGGCTGGCGACCAAGGCCGGACAGAAATTGTAGCCAAAGCCTAAAGCAACTTTACCAGCCGCATTCTCCAGGTGGTAAAGTTGTGTCCGGTGTTCGAACATTTGGAAGATTTGGCTCCTGGAACACCAGGAGAGTTGTAATTGGGCGGAGAGATAGCCCAACTGAGGCTAGAACTCTGTTCAACTTTTATTCAGGCTCTTAGTGCTTTTAAACAAACTATTCCTTTTTCTCTTCTCACAACCAGCGCACAACTAATTCATCACAGGACTCCTTTCCTCTGGGACATATCTGTGTCTGAAGTTACCTCTCCTCCTTAGTATGTTTTTGCTCTGCCTCCAAACTATGTCAGTATCATACTCCTGGTTGCTGGACCTTTGTTGGACACCCATAATATCACCAAAGAGACAATATTTGAGATTAATGAAAACATATAAAAATGAGCACTTTATATTACAATAAATATCAAGAGGCTAGGCTTGTTAGATAATTGAACACAGACTAATTTATTTAGTTTTATTCTTAAAATGACCCTGTTTTTTTCTGGAGAAGCTCCTTTTGCAGTAAACCAGAAAGACTCCTGTGCCTTGGTGGGCCCAACGTTCACATTCGTCGCTAGAGGGGGTGTTGAGTCTTTTATCACTTTCTATGCCGCACCTGCTCCCATTAACTAAAGCTCACTGTGAGAAAGGCGATGTTATTTTAAATAACGTTCGCTCATTTCCCTCTGCACTTTATGTCCCGGCCTTTAGGATCTTTTGCGCCAATTTCATGATGTATTATATTAGTTTATATTTCAAGATTGGATTTTTTAATTATGGTCTTATGCTTGGTATGCATTCCTTTTTATTGATGTATTTTAAATATTTGAATACTTGACTGTTTTTTATAATAATTGTGTGTGTTTTATATTATGCTTGTCTTTTATGATCATCTGTGAAATGATCGAATAAAGATTATCTGATCTGAGTATGAAATAAAATGACCATATCGTCTTAAATAAAGATTGCTCGGGTACCCGTAAAGATTGTAAGTAAACATGCAAGTATTTTCATGCGGGAGCTGATGGTGGAATGGTGTCTGCTCTCAGGACTAATGAATTTCGCCTTAAAATAACTTGTCCACTGATGTATACGGTCAACAGGAAGAGGCTAACTTTGAGGCCTCTGTTTATCCTCAAGCATAAATATCTGGGCAGATAGGTCCCAGTTTTCCCAGCCAGCCATTTGATGGAATAGTATGGGAATGGAGCTTTTGGCGGTTAGAAGTTGGTGTCTTCTCCTCTCTTGGTGGGAGTCCAGAAGAGCACTCAATCTCCAGTGACCCAGTGACCCTCAACTTGGAAAGCATGGGCTTATCAAATCAATCTAGATTCCACAGCCTACATCCTTGGAGCTTGGCTTCAGTTTTATCATCTCCACCAATCTTGGATAACAAGCTTGTCTGCCGCAGCGGTGGTTTTTATCGACCCACGTACATGTTGTTGGTCTGGGTTCGTTGTATGGATGTGTGCCAATTTGTTTAGGCATATTTTACGTTTTGTGTCTTTTGCATTGGGCTGTGTTAAAGGTGTTTAGTCATGTTAGTTGTGATGGATGGTTGAATCTTGTATTTTATGTGCCTCTGTTGGTTGGAAGGTCGTTTTCTGCTAGTAAATGGTGTTTGAAACTGTTTGAGCTCGATTTGTGTTTTGATCCGTCTAAAAGCAGTCAACCTGTTGCAAGCTGAAAGCTTCTGCACTGTTGCTGTGTGTGTCTCCTGTATTTTCTGTGTCCTGTGTTTTCTTTGTGTGTGCTGTGTGTATGTATGTATGGCTTTGGTGTGTGTGTGTGTGTGTGTGTACAGTTTAAATGTGTTTGGGACGTTCCACTGTGTTTCCTTCACTTGGAGTTGTGATATAGGCTCAGTATTGTATCTTTTGAGTTTTCGGTGTTGTAGGTGTTACAATGTTCTTTATGGTGAGGTGAAGTGACACAATACTGTTCAGGTAGCTTTGGTGCTGTCTTGGTTCTGTGTGAATTGTATGTGTTTGTTTAACGTGTTCAGATGTGTTTCAGCCGTGGATGCTGTTGCAGCAGTTCAGCACGTCAGTACCAAGTAGTAAGTATGTATCCTTCCTCCTTGTGTTTATGGCTGTTGTTGGAGAGTAACACGTTGGCATTCGTGTAGATTTTAGCACTGTGTTGGTTGCATAAGATTTTCGAAAAAAAGGTTTTATAAATATGTTGTACACCCTATTGTTGCCCAAAACACTAATATTGTCTGCATCTCGGCATGCATGTCCTTAATATAGGTCTGCTTTCCACTAGGGGGCGTATTCTAAAGGTTTCTGTTGTGTCTGCTGTGTTTTTTCCAATTGTCGAGAGTATTTCTCCAGCCTGTGATGCGAGGGCAGTGGGTTCTATGAAGTGACAATCCACCGACGCCATGTTTGAGTGTTACGCTTACGAGCGCATGACCTCACGTTGACCCCTGAGATCAGGCAGCATCCATCTTCAGTCTCTGAGCACATTACAGTCAGGGTGCGCAGAAGGGGCTCTTAAATCAAGAATTAATTAAGCCTTTTCAGGAGTGACTTCAAGACCATACAGATGATCTCAGCTCGCCCACAGGCCACTGTTGGAGACTTGCCGCCTGTCTGTCATTGTTAGCACCACAATCCAGTGGTTAATTTGTAAAACAATACGTGCCAGGGCCCTCGTCAGGAGGACACAGCAGCTTGCACCATCCATTCCCCTGCCAGCGCTGCCAATTACAGTACAAATACAACTACTAACCATCACACTCCTACAAGTGTGACAATTCAGACTATTCAAGGCCCCCAAATCCATAAGAATGGCTTGGGTGGCACGTATCAGTGATTGATAATGCATATTAAATTAATAAACAGCTGTTGTTGTGCTCATACCCAAATTTGGCAGACAGCGCCACCATGTGGCAGACTGTCATAAGCGCTGGTGTTAAAAATTAAGTGACGGTGCTGAGCGCTGGAAACCACCGGCTCAAACTAAGCACTGCTACAATCTCACGCCTGCATTGAAACCCTCCTGATACACACAGATCTATTCAATGTATCCCACAGTATTTCAGTCAGTTACACCAAATGCAGGTGAACGACAACCGCAAAGCACTGAATAAAGAAAATTAATTTGGTGTGAGAACTGAATTTTCACGCTGCCACACATAGCACTTGGCTCTTACCCACGGCACACCTAAAAATACACTCTCACTGTCACACCCACCATTGCAAACTACCTTAAATCCTTGACATCATTATGGCCTTAATCCCACCAGGTACTGCACACTTACTCTGTCACAAGAGCACCGTACTGCCACTAATCTGTAGTGTGTAGAATGTCAGTCGTATGTCACACTCGAGCTCTGTCTGCACTTTTACTGTTGAACATACCAATGCACTCTTGCCCTCTCACACTTACTATTGTACTTTTATTCTCTCACACCCAATGGTGCACTCTTGCACTGTTGCACCTATGGTTACACGCTTACGCCCTGATTCCAAGTTGCTCGTTAAATTCTGTGGCGTGCATAAACACCTGTTTACGCACCCGACGAGATTACGATTTTGTTTTTCTTTAACGTATACGATAATTATCATATGCATCAATTTAACAGGGAGTCCAGAAGAGCACTCAATCTCCAGTGACCCAGTGACCCTCAACTTGGAAAGCATGGGCTTATCAAATCAATCTAGATTCCACAGCCTACATCCTTGGAGCTTGGCTTCAGTTTTATCATCTCCACCAATCTTGGATAACAAGCTTGTCTGCCGCAGCGGTGGTTTTTATCGACCCACGTACATGTTGTTGGTCTGGGTTCGTTGTATGGATGTGTGCCAATTTGTTTAGGCATATTTTACGTTTTGTGTCTTTTGCATTGGGCTGTGTTAAAGGTGTTTAGTCATGTTAGTTGTGATGGATGGTTGAATCTTGTATTTTATGTGCCTCTGTTGGTTGGAAGGTCGTTTTCTGCTAGTAAATGGTGTTTGAAACTGTTTGAGCTCGATTTGTGTTTTGATCCGTCTAAAAGCAGTCAACCTGTTGCAAGCTGAAAGCTTCTGCACTGTTGCTGTGTGTGTCTCCTGTATTTTCTGTGTCCTGTGTTTTCTTTGTGTGTGCTGTGTGTATGTATGTATGGCATATTCAAGGCCCCCAAATCCATAAGAATGGCTTGGGTGGCACGTATCAGTGATTGATAATGCATATTAAATTAATAAACAGCTGTTGTTGTGCTCATACCCAAATTTGGCAGACAGCGCCACCATGTGGCAGACTGTCATAAGCGCTGGTGTTAAAAATTAAGTGACGGTGCTGAGCGCTGGAAACCACCGGCTCAAACTAAGCACTGCTACAATCTCACGCCTGCATTGAAACCCTCCTGATACACACAGATCTATTCAATGTATCCCACAGTATTTCAGTCAGTTACACCAAATGCAGGTGAACGACAACCGCAAAGCACTGAATAAAGAAAATTAATTTGGTGTGAGAACTGAATTTTCACGCTGCCACACATAGCACTTGGCTCTTACCCACGGCACACCTAAAAATACACTCTCACTGTCACACCCACCATTGCAAACTACCTTAAATCCTTGACATCATTATGGCCTTAATCCCACCAGGTACTGCACACTTACTCTGTCACAAGAGCACCGTACTGCCACTAATCTGTAGTGTGTAGAATGTCAGTCGTATGTCGTATGTCACACAGTATTTACCGTATCATGCTGATTTTGGTGCGTTAAACACCTAAATCCGCATGCTATTCCCCATGTACTCATAATAGGTGTTGTTTATCACACCCGATAAACAACGCACCCGTGCTATTGTTATTTATCAGGGACGATAAATAACGCCTCACCTTGTTATCAGGCCCACAGTCTTTCACACCTAGTACTGCAACCCAGTTGGAACCGAATAATGCACGCTTACTACTACAATCTGAGTTCCCTGTTATTGCACTCTTACTCTGTTGGATAGAGGTTCACCCTCATACCGTCTCACACCTTGTATTGCGCGTTTACAATGACCCTCACAGTACTACACTCTTACTCTGTTGGATGGAGCCTCACGTCATGCCTTCCCACACCTTGTATTGCACTCTTACACTGACACTCACCGTATTGCACTCTTACTCTGTTAGATGTAGTCTCGCCCTCATACTGTCTCACGCCTTGTGTTCAGGGCTTAATTTGAGCAGGTGGTTACAGGTGCTGGGCACCGTGACCGAAATGTCAGCACCTATGACAGTCTGCCACATGGTGGCGCTGTTGGTCTAAATTGGCGATGAGCACAAAAACAATGCTTTATCAATCCAATGTACATTAAACATGTCTAATATCTGCCACCTAAGCCATTCGTCTAACATTGGGGGCCTGGAATAGTCTGAAATGTCACACTGTAGGGGTGTGATGGTTACTAGTTGTGTTTATACTTTCATTAGCAGTGGTGGCACAGGGCAATGGGTGGTGCAAGCTGCAGTGGACTCCTGGTGAGGGCCCTGGCACTTATCGTTTTACAAATTAATTACTGCTCATATTGCACTCTCGTATGGCACTCTCACACTGACACTCACAGTACTGCACTCTTATTCTACTGGATGAAGTCTTGCACTCTCAGCCTCCATATCACGTCTTGCACTCTCACCAGGGCACACCTAATACTGCACTATCATCCTGCTTCACCTAGTATTGCAGTCTAACCCTTTCAGCACTTGTATCGCACTCTTACCCTGTCCGGCATAGCGTTGCACACTTAGCCTGTCACTTCCACTAGTGCACTTTAACACTTTCAGACCTAGTATTACACGTTTACCACGTCACACCTAGTGTTGCTCTGTTGAATGTAATTGTGCACTTTGGCTCTGTCACTTCTCCTGTTACCCTATCACACGTAGTATTGTATTGCACTCTTACTTATGGCGTGTAATGTTTGAATACAGATATAGCAAAGAACTCTGCCACGCCTAACATTGCACCCTCTGCAAATCTTACTGGTGTATCCTCACTTATAACACCTGCCGCCCCTCAATCATGGCTGGGATTCCAACATGTGTTTATTCAAACTCCATTACCCAAAAGCTCTCTTGTCCACGAGGAACAACTGCATTGATCAGTATCCCTGTAGATCAGATGTGTACCGGGTTTGTACAGCTTTAGTCCAAGAGAACCAACTCCATTCACCAATAACCTCTTGATCAGGTGTGTACAGATCTAGTCCGCGAGGACCAACTGCATTAACCTATACCTCTCTAGATCAGCTGTGTACAGTCATACTCAGGGCCACTGGAATTATGCGGCACGGGAAGACAAATTATGTGGCAGGCTTGAATAAATTATGCAGCAAGAAAAGCCAAAAAATGCGGCATAATGTGGCACATTTTGTATTAGTATTACTTCAATATTTTGTGATATTCAAACTTGGTAACATTGTCTGGACATTGGTCGCACCTAATTAGTACCAGTTTAACGCCCAAATATAGCAATAAGCAGCAAAAATATAACTAGTCAACCTTTGCAAATGGCCTTCCACTGCGCTGCAACTTGTTTTGCTGCATTTTTAGTAACTTTTGAACCGTTTGAGCTAGAAACAAAATGTATTTTGTTAAAATCTGCAGATTATGCGGCAGATGGATTATGTGGCAAATGCGGCAAATCTATAATTATGCAAAAATCACCACAGCCACACAATTGCCTAATTCGATACCCTGGTCACAGTGCATGAGGACCAACTCTATTGATGAACAGCTCTGGAGATCATGTGTGTACATCCCTAGTGCACGTGGACTAACTTCATCCATCAATAGCTCTCTGGACCAGTTGGGAATCAGTGTAGAAATAGTAGGTGTCAGGTGTAATCCTGTAATTTTCCACTATTCCTGCTACTGAGAAGGGCTGCCATTTGTACGGCCAGGTGTGGAAACATTGATGCAGAATTCCCGCATAGATCATAATTTGGGCTCCCAGTTTTCCATTTTTACTGATTTTTACAGATAAATACAGACAGAAAACTATTTATTTTCCTGTCTGTATTTATTTTTAAATGCAGAAAAATACCGAAACTAGGCCTTTTTTGGATGATTTTTTTTCTATTGTCAATCAGGAGTGCCAGGTGGGTAGGTGTACAGATTGAGAGGTAGGGGAGATGTAAAAAGACAACAGGTTTCCTAATTAAGCATAATTAAGTGCAGATCTACAGTTATTTATTCTATTTTACAATGCAAGTGTTTTTAGATAACACTATTGCACTGTATACTGCTGAAACCTTTTGGACATTTAAATGCGAGTATACATTTATCAGTTTAATAAATGTGGAAAAATACTCGTTGCAGCTTCATTTATACAGAAACACAAAATAAAAATGGATAAATACAGAAAAAAAGAGCAAAAAATAAATATGGATAAATACAGACGGACATGTCGAAAAAATAAATACCATAAAACCAGGAGCCCTAATTATAATCTGGTCCTTGAAAAACAGAAAACATGTACTAATAAGGAGTAAATTAGAAATTACAGGAGTGAAGACAAGAAATGTGCATTTTGCATCTGTCTGTCTACTTATGTATAAGACGTCTATCACAAGAGGGTCCTATGAATGCTTCAAAGTGCGCGCAGGGCACATTTATTTTTATTTATTTTATTTTATGCGTTTTTATATAGCGCGGACTTTACCCAAAGGTGTCAGAGCGCTTCACAATAGGAACAGTAACGTTACATGAGGAGAAAATTACAAGTGAGCATAATACAAAAGCAAGCGTTACATAACATGAGGAAAAAGTGACAATTGTGCAAATAACAAAAACAAACAAAATACAAAAAGAGGTAGCAAATGATACGTTACAAGAGAAAAAAGTGACAAGTGTGCATGATACATAAGATACAAAATACAAATAGAGGTATAATACTGCAATAAGTGGCAGTCACTCTGAACACACTGGGAAGGCACTTCTATAGGCATGGAGTACAGAATTTCCTATAGTGGAAGAACTTCCTTGAGGGAGTAGAGAGGGCGTGAATTAGGTTTGGAAGTGTCTTTGGAGAAGGAGAAATTTGAGGTCAGTTTTGAAGGACCGGGAAGAGGTGGTGGTCCGGAGCTGAGGCGGAAGTGAGTTCCAGATTCTCACCGCGTTGCCTGAAAAGGATTGGGCCATCGATCTTTCCTTTTTGAAAGTGGGAGGTTCAAGCAATAAGTTTTCCGCATTACGTGATGGTCTAGAGCCTCCAGAGACTTTCAGTTTATTCGCCAAGTAGCGAGGAGAGGAGGAGTGCAAGGCTTTGTGGGTGAGACAGGCAGTCTTGTAGATAGATCTTGCCTCGATGGGAAGCCAACGGAGGGAAGATAAAATAGGTGTGATGTGATCGCTTCTTTTGGTCCCATATATGAAACGAGCTGCTGAATGGAGCACAGATTTGAGGGAGGACAGGTGGGATTTGGGGAGGCCAGTAAGAAGAGAATTGCAGTAGTCCAGTCTAGAGAGAACCAGCGATTGGACCAGGGTTTTTCGGTCTTGCTCTGGGAAGAAGCGTCGAATCCCCCAGAGAAAGCGCAGTTGGTATCGAGCAGACTTAGCAATGGAATTGATGTGGGAGAGTAGATTGAGTTTTCTGTCGAGTATGACACCAAGGGATTTTGCGCTGTCGACAATGATGGGTTTATTGTTAAGTAGATTCATCTGATCCATCCATGATTGAACCGGAGGAGGAGAGAGTGAGGAGGAGGGAGTGAGGAGGAGAGGAGGAGGAATTCAGTTTTGGAGGGATTCAGAATCAATTGATGAGTTAACATCCAGTTTTGAATGGAGTCGAGATTAGAGTTTAGGATGGAGAGATCGTGTGTGGAGGACACCTTGAGGTAGATTTGAGTGTCGTCTGCATAGAGATGATAGAGGATCCCAGATTTACTTAGGAGATTTCCCAATGGTTCCAAATAGAGGTTGAACAAAGTGGGTGCAAGTATAGAGCCTTGAGGAACACCTTGACCTACCGCCAAAGGAGATGAAAGACTGTTCGCTATTTTGATCATTTGGGATCTATCAGAGAGGAAGGAAGCAAACCATTTAAGCACTGTGCCTTCCATGCCCATTCTCTGTTGAAGAGTGTTAAGGAGAGTGGGCAGTGCCAAGGTGCTGGCGCTCACTAGTCTGCACACGTGCACACCACCTTACACGGGACTCGCTCTGTGCCCCCGAGGCGCCAAACACCCCAGCTCTGCCATCTGCACCTCACGCCCCCTAGTGTTCACACAGAGACATTCCACAATCATCCACTCACGGGTGGAATACGGGTGGTGATTCTCCTGGTGAGGCCTGCACGCACAAACACTGTCACGTCACGGCCCTCCAGCATTCACAAGCGCACCGGAGCGGAGCCGAAGAGCACACAGTGCATCACCGTGACTGACGCTGCCAGACACCACGCACGCCACCCCGAGGTCCACCTCCGAGGGGACATTTACTGAGGCTTACACCCGTTCGGCGAATCTCGAGGATAACTTAAGGGTGGAGAAATGCTTAAAGAATGAAGAATTAATAACTAGTTCTTAATACAACTGATTGGCGGTGAGGAGGGAGATTCTACAAATAAAACGTCGCCAGTGCTATTCTAGAGTACCTATCTGCATCTTACAAGTTACAATTGGGTCACAAAATGACACCCGGCAATACGAAAATGCAAAGTAGTGCTACCTTGGAATGGTTTTCTATTGGGACAAGAAGCCAAGGTTTTCCGAGCTGTGTGGTCTTAGGCAAATGCCTTTGCCTACCCGCCCGGGTAATTCAACTTAAAGCTTAGGGTGACAGCGCTTGGAAGTGCTGAGTCGCCACAGAAAAGGCTATGCGACAAAATGTTGTACATCCTCAGGCCTGGATTTACCGCAAGAAAAACAAAAAAATAGCCTTTCTGAGTTCATCTGCAGAAGCTTTCTGGGGGCTACAAAATGGCGGTTCGGACACTGGACAGCAGCAGTGTTGAAAAAGGCTGAAGACTATGGACGGTCTTCGTGTCCAGAGCAGGCTAGAAACGGAAACCATGGCAGGCGTTGCTGATGGTAAGTTCTCACAAATTCGACTCTTCTGCGTCGCTGAGGATGAATAAAGCAACAGCGGGCTTTCAGTTTCCGACATCCTATTTCTTATCTTATACTGCCACCCGCAGGATTCGAGGAAGAATACAGTATAGATGAAGATACTTCGAACAATAAAAGTAACCTAGTGAAAATGCATATGTTCTCTCTTCATACATGTGTATCACGTTGATAAAAGAACAGTGGCGGCTGGTGACATTTGAAAATGGTGAGGCGTAAAACAATTGCTGTACTTCACTGCGGCGAGCGACCCTGAACCACCTACGGGGGGTTTTCCCCCCCGAGAAAAATTTGAAAAAAGAGTGGGCAAATGGTGCATTTTCAAGCAAACCAGAAGGTGTGAAGAACAGCTCAGTCAATACTACTGTTTAGAGTTGTGGGAGTTAAGAAACCTTATAGAAGTTTGAAACATAATGAGAATGCTCTGGCAATATGGAGCTAAAATGAACAACAATTTACTGGTACCGCAGTAGCACAACTATTGTTAATCATACTGGATAGAACCACAAGCGAACATGTACAATACCATGATTGACAGGGTGATGAATTTACTTGGACACTAGCGCTTAGGGAATGTAGCAATTTCTTACTCCAAGGCTCTGAAACATATCTGCATTTCCTGCAGACACCTCTTATGCAAATCAACAAATGAGTCGAGAACTGCGAAAACTATTCACACATCAACAATATGTTTTTGTGCAGTGCTTTGAGGCGCTGACCATACATGCAGACGGGGCTTCTCAGCGTTGGACACAGGTTGAGCGCACCATGCGTGGCGAAACACAGATGTGTCCCACACACACCACTGTAAAACACTGCCATTACAAGATGGAAGCCATGACCGGTGCATCACTATTAAGGCAGCTAACTAGAGGTGTAAACATGCTCAGTGCAACAGTGTTCCACTGTGGTACCAACAGACTCAAGTTATGATGCTGGCTGTGCCACTGCCCTGTGCTTCAGTTAACCATTTGCCAAACTCGTGCCACCTAGAAGCAGGCCTAACCACACTATTAGGCGCTATATAAACAACTGCCTCCTGCCTACAATCAAAAACAAAAGCTGGATAATGCAGCTGCACTGGCATGTTTGGTGGAAGGGAGTATACTCAAGTGGTAGATTGAAGCCAAAAACTGTGTTTCTCTTGCAAACATACCCCAAAGAAATCTGTAGCTCTTTTTCCTAAAAGATATTTCCATTTGACAATTCTAATACACCCGATACAATTTTAAACACATCATCGGCAAATACTAAATTTAATGCTGGACAGTTGGCCCTGAACTAACTGTTCTCCTTTTTAACTTCCTAAGATCATTTAAGAATATTTTTCCTGCGATCCCCAGGCAGTCAGAGTGTGTAATAAAAGACGAAACAAAATGAATTAGGGAGTTATAAAAAAACACACGTAGACGGACATTAGGCCAAAAGGAGCATGCAAGGAACAAGCGAAGGGTCTCCATGGATGTGCTCTGGTCAGTCATAGCACGGGGTGGAGCACGATGTTCAACCTAGCCCAACAGGTTAAGGCATCTGCTGCACAGTACTGGGACTCTGCATTTTATCAAACTCGGATGGGGGATGGGATGGCACTAGAGTTGAGTAACCAATACATCTGACAACAGGATGTGGGAACACACCGCTGACCTCTCAGGCAAGGTTCGACCATGGCATTCTGGTAAATGCAGTCTTGTAGCGCGCGCCAATATTTTCGAGTGTTTCGCCAAGGTTGGCGCAGATAGTGCTGCTCTCTAGACACGTGTTTCTGGTTTATTAACCGTCATCAGTAGAGAATACAGTCTTGTATTTTGGGGTTTGCTGAGTAGGCTGCCAAACATTATATCAGGTCCGGTACCTCTCACTGGCGCGCAGGTGCTTCATCCACGAGCTCGTCAGCTCAATGACTCACGGAGTACTTTAAATAGACAACAGGATGTGGGAGCACACCGCTGACCTCTCAGGCAAGGTTCACCCCTGGCATTCTGGTAAATGCAGTCTTGTAGTTCGCTCCAATATTTTCGAGTGTTTCGCCAAGGTTGGCGCAGATAGTGCTGATCTCTAGACACGTGTTTCTGGTTTATTAACCGTCATCAGTAGAGAATACAGTCTTGTATTTTGGGGTTTGCTGAGTAGGCTGCCAAACATTATATCAGGTCCGGTACCTCTCACTGGCGCGCAGGTGCTTTCATCCACGAGCTCGTCAGCTCAATGACTCACGGGAGTACTTTAAATAGACAACAGGATGTGGGAGCACACCGCTGACCTCTCAGGCAAGGTTCGCCCCTGGCATTCTGGTAAATGCAGTCTTGTAGCTCGCTCCAATATTTTCGAGTGTTTCGCCAAGGTTGGCGCAGATAGTGCTGATCTCTAGACACGTGTTTCTGTTTTATTAACCATCATCAGTAGAGAATACAGTCTTGTATTTTGGGGTTTGCTGAGTAGGCTGCCAAACATTATATCAGGTCCGGTACCTCTCACTGGCGCGCAGGTGCTTCATCCACGAGCTCGTCAGCTCAATGACTCACAGGAGTACTTTAAATAGACAACAGGATGTGGGAGCACACCGCTGACCTCTCAGGCAAGGTTCGCCCCTGGCATTCTGGTAAATGCAGTCTTGTAGCTCGCTCCAATATTTTCGAGTGTTTCGCCAAGGTTGGCGCAGATAGTGCTGATCTCTAGACACGTGTTTCTGGTTTATTAACCGTCATCAGTAGAGAATACAGTCTTGTATTTTGGGGTTTGCTGAGTAGGCTGCCAAACATTATATTGCCTGAGAGGTCAGCGGTGTGCTCCCACATCCTGTTGTCTATTTAAAGTACTCCCGTGAGTCATTGAGCTGACGAGCTCGTGGATGAAGCACCTGCGCGCCAGTGAGAGGTACCGGACCTGATATAATGTTTGGCAGCCTACTCAGCAAACCCCAAAATACAAGACTGTATTCTCTACTGATGACGGTTAATAAACCAGAAACACGTGTCTAGAGATCAGCACTATCTGCGCCAACCTTGGCGAAACACTCGAAAATATCAGAGCGAGCTACAAGAAACTGCATTTACCAGAATGCCAGGGGCGAACCTTGCCTGAGAGGACAGCGGTGTGCTCCCACATCCTGTTGTCTAACCAATACATCTGTCTGCACAAAAACACAATTACTTTGTAGTGGGCGCTACATTTTATGGTAAAGTGAGAGAAAACGCCATCAGCAGCGGTCGTAGCGCGAATGTCGAGCTCTACTAGAAGTTAAGCACTCACAGGCAGCGCGGACTTGTTACAGGCATTTAGTAGACAGGATCTGCGGAGGCTGAAAAACAAATTTTTACTCCCACGACGACTACACATAACCAGGAGGTCTCACGCTGTGCATTGTAACGCTCCGAAACGTCAGGCGTTACTCTCATAACTCAAGCAGTAATAAAATGCTCAAAGTCTGGTGTTGTTTCTTACCTGTACGTTGTATAGGAAAATGTCATCACTGGAAGGGACCTGGTTGCTCTCAAAACTGCACCTCAGTACTCGATGTTTATTCCATCAAAGTACCCTTCAACAATTATTTACTCCGCCCGCACAGTCCCCTAGTCTGTGTCCAGCCTCGCTGCTATGGGAGACGGTGTCGCTGCTGCTTCCTATTCAAACTGACCAGATTTGTGCAAGAATGGACGCTGGTCTTTGAGGGGTTTCTTCTTAAGCTACCTCCCGATGAAACAAAAACAATTCCCTCCATGTGCCTGTAATTGGGAACGTGGAAAGCCATCGATCTGGTGCAAGCTTCCCTTCCGTCTGCTCCTCTCCACCCCAGCAGTCATTAGAAGCCTAATGTGCACACATATGAAAGGATTGTACACACAGAAAGGACGTTCTAATGCACACAAGCAGGCATTAGAAGTCTAATGTGCACACATATGAAATGGTGCCCACAAAGTGATGCCATGCATGAATCTTAATCTCGAAGTACTAACCCGCAAGTAACATTATCCATGTGGCCTGACCCAGAAGCTCTTACCTGGAAATGACAGAACCTATCTTACCCATGAGCCCCATGCCACATATGTGGCCTATCCTAGAGACCCTGTTCCTACTCCGGAAGTGATCGTGTTCATTCAATCTCCCCCGCCATGTAATGGACAGAAAATGATAATATAGGTGCCACCAACATTGGGATGCTCAAAGACCCGATGTACCCACTTTTAAAACCATTGCAGCAGTGCAAAGCTCATGAAGTCGAGGAGCAGAAAGCGGCTGCAATTATCAGCATTCTCAAAGGCCCAAAACTACTAAGGAATTTAGACTGCTGTGCAATGTGCAGGAAGTGCTGTAGAAGAATAAAAAATAAAGCTGCAGCATGCTCGAACATATTTGTTTCGAACGACATAAACCATTTTATAAGGGGTTTGTTATTATTAGCAAATAGGAGATGTCAAATGATTGAAAGATTTAAAGGAAATCCAAACTGTGATAAGTAAAAGTGCTTAGGCGTGTGTCTCTGTGAGAACTATACAAAAGCCTGTTTTCTACAGAAGTGCAAGGTCTGCATCCAGACTCTGTAATCTTACAATTGGCAGAGAAAAAACACAGACTGTTATCTGTAAAAGGAATGTCATCATGTGTACTTAAATCCTTCGGGGAAAAAAGCAAACCCAGATGGAATGATAGACATGACAGAGGCAATCAAACATAGAACCTGTATTTTCTACTAAAGGACTGACCTCGGAATAATGAAACTGAAAAAATACCCGGTGTCTGATATGCCACACACAAAAACGGTTATTTTCAAACTGGAAAATATATTTTTCAGGAACGCAGTCCCATCTACCGCTGACCCTCCTTTCAGTCTATATATGATCTGGACTCTGTTACAATTATAAGAAGGAAAAAAATACTGTATCATTAGATAAGAGTATCATCATGTTCTAAGCTCTTATTTAGCTTAATCATATTACATATGCCATTATATGTCCTGTTGCATTGTAATTTTATAAAATATACAGAATTACATATTTTTTTGATATTTTGACAAAAAATTGACTAAACTTTATATAAAACGAAATAAAAATATATTTTTTGATAATATTTCAGCACCATGTCACTTGATTATGTGTATGTTGTCCTGTTTAATTTTAAATACTTATGCTTGTGATTAGCTTGTTCTTTTCCCTTGACGCAGTCAAGTTGATAAAGTCTGCTTTCTATTAACTATACTAAAAAATCTAAGGTATTTCTACAGGCTACTTTTACAGGGGAAAAACATGCCTATATCCTATAAGCTGTAACCTTTTCTTTTTATTTTTTGTAAATCCAATTACCCAAATAATAGCATAGTATATTTGGCTGAAACACCACTTTATCAACCCTTTTTAAAAACTCTCAGAATTAGAGGGAAAATGTAACTTTTAACAGGCTTAACACACATAGTGATAATTTGACACTACACCTGTCTAGTGCTGCCGGCCCTCTCATCACGTAGCGCAGGGTAAGCGAGGCAGTTCGCTCATGAGGAAATGCAGTAGAAGAATGAGTACTTTTGCAGCCTCTTTGCCAACGTATGGGGGGGGCAGGTTGTTTGTGAATTCAGAGAAAATAATCGAGTACTAGGATTACAAGTCATGGGATTCTCGCCGACATTCATAAACAGTAGAATAGATTAGCAGGCTTCATTACACACAACCCGGCGGAGGACAGTTCCAAAGTAGAAGGCGGAGGTGAAAATATTTTCTAGGCAAGTACATTGCGCAAGGATGCCTAACCCATCAGAGTATCAGTTTGCGAGTGTCAGTCAGTTCGGTAATACTTGGCAATCTTACACATATTACTCAAAACTACAGATTTGCAAATATCTGGGATTAGTGCATTTCACATCAAGGGAACAGCAGTAACCCTGGGCGTAGTTCACGTAGTAGCGCTACGCGTAGCTACGCGAAGTGCACTTCGCACTACGCGAGCTATGCGTAGCTACGCGAACTGCGTAGTGCACTGTGCAAAATGCTGTTCGCACTGATTGCACAGTGCCGGATGCTTGTCCGCACTGTGCAATCAGTGCAAACCGCATCTTGCACAGTGCAAGCGGTCAGTTGCTGCCGCTCGAGTAGATTTCTACTCGAGCGGCAGCTTTCTCAACGCGGACTGGTAGTTTCTCATCGCGAGCGGTCGCGAGCATACACGACCACTCGCAATGAGAAACCTGACCTCCCGCGTTGAGAATCTCGCCGGGAGGTTTATTTTCCATGCTCGCGATCAACAACTTGATGTTGCTGATCGCGAACGAGGAAAAAGTCTCGCCGGGATGTCATTTTGCTTGCTCGCGGTCGCCAACTTGATGTTGAGGACCGCGAGCAAGCAAAAAATGACCGCTACGCGTGTTTGCACTGTGCTACGTGCAATTCGCATAGTGCGAAGTAGCGCAAACTTCGCAAACTACGCGAGCGTAGCGTAGTACTTCGCCCAGGGTTAAACAGCAGTTGCTTTTCTACATTTAGAATGATCTTAGGCTCATTTCCATTGGGCCTGGTAGCCTTTTGGTAACGCAGTTATACGGAATCGACAATCAGCCTGAGCCCTGTGCTCAACTTGTCCCAAGCGGACAATCCCAGCTGCGCATAGCCTTTGGTAGTATGCTGCGGGGTTGATCCACAGCGCCGCCTTACGGACAAGTCCTGTGTACATCCCGTTGCAAGAGACCAAACCCCACTGCACTTGACACTATGTAAACACACAGGATGGAAGGACATCGTAATGTACACAAACAGGCATTAGAGTGTACAATGCAGGTGGGATCTGTAGCCGGATAACAGATACGTAATCTATAATGCCACGTGCGGTAACTAGAATTTAAAGCGCCTTATATCTGAGGACACACACACAGTGCACATAGGGTAAAGAGACACCGCGATCACAGACACACTGGCACCCCTAGCCCCACCCGTGCCTTTAATAGGATCAGACGGGGGTGTGAGGAGGGGGTCAGAGCAGCCTACCAGCTCCTACGGGCTATAAATACAGTATTATGGCTCCTTCCCAGACGGTGGTGTTTGTGTATCTAGCGCCGCGATGCACACACGGCGTGCACAGAGGCGCTCCGGTGACATCCGCCCTGGTGGGTTCGCGCGGGGGGGGGTAATAATCTTTATATAAAATAAAAAAACTTACCTTCCTCACGCGCCGCCGCCTCAGCTCCTGGCGCGTTGTAGGCAGCCTCCCTCCTCCTGCTCCCCTAAGCCAATCACAATGCTGCAATGGCAGCATTGTGATTGGTGAGGCGCAGCGGAGAGCGCCCCAGCAGGGCCATTTTCTCTATGTAGGCTGCATGCAGCAGCCTACATAGAGAAAAAGAGGGAGTGCGCATGACTGCTTTGTTCGGCCCTGGGGCCGACCAAACAGTCACTACCCACAACAGTGGGCAAAGCCACTCCCCCCTGCCCTCGAGCAGGACCGCCCACCCGCCCGCCCCCAACCAGGCACTCCAGGCACTTCTGCTTTCTCGCAGTGCGAGAAGCAGAAACATAAAATGGTAGTTTTACCATTTTATGTTTCTGCCTTCTCGCACTGCGAGAAAGCAGTGGGGCCACGCCCCCACGCCCCCATGGTGGAGCCGCCACTGTAAAAGAACCAATGGGTGTCCCTCTTAACCCAGATATATACATTCACTATAAGCAGCAAGTCAAATCGGTAAAAAGGTGTAACGGTATGGTGCTTAGAAACCACTTCCTTCCGGCTCAGACCGGTAGAGACATGCCACAAAGAACTTAACGTTATCTGCAGGGCTGCAAGCAGACACTCATGCATTAATCCTTTCACTGAAGTGCCTTCTTTGTAGCTCCACGTCACGAGTTACACAATCTTCTGCCCTCTCGCATCAGGGACGAGTGCCAGGATTGTGTTCTAAAAATAGCATCTAAGAGGGATCTAATTATTCTCCGGGGCTTAGCTGGCTCTGCCCACTTCAGCACCACCACCACCGGTTCACAGTGCATTCACACGCACTTTAGGCGCACAGACCAGGGCCTGTATTATATAACTGCGCACTATCCCTGTTTGCACCTGACGCATCTTTCGAAAACTCTACCTGTGCACTGGTACAGGTACGATCAATGAGCTGTCCTCAAGGCAGGCATAAACTACACCTTCAAGCAGCCGCTGTGTCTTTCGCTGTGCAGGCACTACCTGCTTGCACTCTGAAGTAGGGACAGAGACCACCCTACAGGCGGTGAGTGACTGCAACTGCCTGCCGGGGGATGTCTGCGGTGGTCCATGGGAACCACTATCCCACTTTCAGGGCCTGCTGTTGGGGCGGGCACACTGAGAGTGCATCATCTCTTTGTGGCACACTGTCAGTGTGCTTCCTGACTTTATTTCTGCCTCTGTGTCGGTGTCAATAATACGACGCAGAGGCAAAGTGTTTCTCAATTGTATAGGGCGATGCCCCATGCAAAAGAGGTAACACTGTATTAAGACAGCGCTGGTGCAATCAGTATTACAGAAGGAGCCACCAAACCATCTAAAGCCCCTTCTGTAATTTCAAAGTGCCCGAGGGGTGCAGAAAACTGAAGCATGGCACCCGTTAGGTCCACGGGGCACTGTGTGTAATGTGGTCCCTGGTGTGTAACAGTGATACTCAGTGAGGTTATCACCAGACGCTCAGGCACTCGACCCATTCCTGTCTGATCTCTATCTTACTATTACTAACACTCTAGTGAATCTGAGCCACGACATGGGAAATCCGGTGCCTGTCTCATGTCATCCCTCATACCGGATTACATCTACCCTAGTCACTCGGCTCTGAATTTTTCTTCGCCCACACCTACATTTTAAAGATCAGCTTTTACAATGGTAGTGGACAGGTAAATCGAGGGCACACATCTTTAGCAAGTAACGTCTGGTAATTTTAAGTTTGTTGGATGCAGGAGGTTGTTCACATTTTATATGTAAATATTTGTTTTTTTTTAAGCTTTACATCCTTAAAAACAACCTATGTTAAGGAAGAAACACGTGTTGACTGCAGTGCTGTATAACTGTAAAGAAGGAGTGACCATAACCTCATTCAAAGAACAATTGTTCATTTACATTAAAAAAAAAAAAAAAATTAAAAATCAACTAATACCTCATGATTCATATTATCAGGGCCGGCTTTAGCGCTGGTGGCGGAGATGCGACAGTATTTGTTGGCACCCCCAATAACCCCCTTCTCCATGGATTACCTCACTACCACCCTTTAACAGTGCCCCTCAAGTTTCCATAACCACTCTCTCTCTCATGCATTTCTTTTGTTTTATGGCGCCAGTCGTACCAGTGTAAGGTGTCAGAGCACTGAACATCACACACACATTACAGAGACAATGAATTATTAGTATGTAAATCAGTGTATAGGAAATGTTACATCAGACAGAGGACTACAAGATGTAGGAGTCAAGTCATCCCTACTAGTAGACAGTATAGTATCAAAGTGCTTGGTCTGGAGAAGCACAAACTCAGACTCTAAAACGTAACACCATGGTTGGGGGTTAGCTTTACTAATTAGAATTGATTTCTACCCATGTGAAATCTTTTTGCAACATTAGGGGGGGGAAAAAAACTGAGGCAAAAAATCTTAACACTCTAATCTATACCTTTCAGTTTGTATGCAACTCTTTGTTGATAGTTAATAGCCCTCTTTTCTGTATTAGGATTTAAACTTATAAACTGCAAGTAACAAAAGGGTCTCTCTGACAGAAGCGATAACGCACTGACCTATTTACTTTATATGCACTTTGTGATCTGCATGGCACACGTGCTTTGCAGCAGGCATTTTAACCTCCTGCGCTACTTTATGAGTCAAAACGTCCACTAGACAAAACTCCCCTCTCTCTGCAGCAGGTCCACTAATCACCAAAGTTATCTTGACAATTTTATGGTTGCCTGAACATTGCTGGAGGTAAGGAACGCTACAGCAGGTGCTTTCAAAACCATATTGTACTTGAAAACACGGCGCCCCCCCAAAGTCGGCGCCCGGTGCGGTGGCACCGATCACACCGCCCTAGAGCCGGTCCTGCATATTATTATTGTATATTACTGTGTTAATGTTACAGATTTAATTGAGATGCAAAACAAAGTTAGGTTTAAATTGAATTTCAGAGAAGTCTGCCTCATTGGAACATGCACACAAAAGTATTCTCTTTCTTAGCTGATCGTGAAATCCGTGGTGGACTACGCCACGTAAAGCCCAAAGAGACCTCGCTGTCCATCCATCCTCGTTCACATCAGGAACATCTTCCACGTATGTAAACAAAAGACCAGCTCACATAGCTATGTGCCAGTGTAGGTGTGAACACTGCTTGAAATTCACAAGTAAGTCACAACAAGCATTTGCAATGCAATAGGTCTCGCATTTGCGAGATTTTTAGCTATTGGCATTGTAAATGACAATGCCTTTTATTTATGTGTTTAAAAAACCTGCAATAATAAAAGGCATTGTCATTTACAATACCAATAGGTCAAAGTTTCGTAAATGCGAGACCTATTGCATTGCAAATGCTTGTTTGCTCAAGCCCTCTACAGTGACCTAGATGAGAAGTGTTTTTATAAAATGTATACATAATTAAACAAAATACGTATCCCATATGCGTTTTCCTTCTGCAAATCAGTAGGACCTTGAGCCTCAGTCCAAATGGTTGAAGTGAGATGAACCTGGACTACAGCTCCCAGAATTCACTGGACTGCTGTGAATGTCCAGAACTGGGACACTGAGGGCCTGAACACAGAGCCATCTGGCAGCCTTTCTCCTGCGGCGAATGCCCTCGTGTGTATCCCTGGACTATTCTATTATTTACTGCCCAGGTTTATCCCGAGCAGCAGGAGTCTGGCCCAATACAAATCGTGAAATTCTGATGCAAACTCCGCCCCTCTATAGGAGGAGGGACACTTCAAATCTCTAAATAAAAAAACTGAACTGGTGAATTTTTCAAATTTCCGGTGCACACAGCCTGCAGTGTAGGGGGCAGGAGAGGTCCCTGATAGCGAGGCCCCTTGTGCATTTCCCAGCATCAGGTGCAGTGTCAGCAGCTCAGTGTATGGTGCAGCCAAGATCCTGAGCCCTCCGGGCCTTACAAAGGAGTCTGAAAGAGGCCTTCATGGAAGAGGGGCCTGGAAGTGCAGATCACAGGCCCGACGAGCCCCTGGGGGCACTTTAACAATCTTTGCCGCAGAGCTCAGCTTGTGCACCAAATACTCGCTGAAGATGCCACCGGCCCCCCTCGCCCCCCCATCTCTTGGACCTAAGAGGATAAGCACTCTTTAAAATTCTGTAATGGGGGAAAAAGTTGATTAACTGAGAATGTGTTCAATTTAGTATTTTGGTCTGTCTGACTGCCTCGAGTGATGCTCGTTGGGGAAGTGATAGTTTCTAAACACAGCTCAATTAGGAGAGAAATGGCAGTGCCTGGGGCGTTGTGCCGGGCTCCATTTCGGCTTGCCATCCCCCTGTGCACCAGAGCTGAGCCAGACATCTGGGCCGAGCCAGTGCTTGGCTTGCCCACCGCTAGGGAGAGGCACAGGGGGGTGCAAGCATAACACTCAACCAGAAGCCATGGGCTGGTCTTGCCATGTACCCCGAGTGTTACTGTATAGGGGGGCTGCTGAGCACAGCTTCTCTCTCATGCCAGCTCTCCACCGACAGCCAGTACCAAGTGTCCATCATTAACCCAGCTCAGAATGCACCCCTGTGTCCTTACTTCTGCCCCGGGCTCACCCAGACACACGGTCCTCCCAGCATCAGTGACAAGGAGGGCTCCTGGTACAACTTGTTCAACATCCACACACACACTGCTTTTCACATGGGAACATCTCAGGTGCAGCCTTTCTCACTGTACTCCACTGGACCAGAGGGGGCTCTGCACTCCACTGGACCAGAGGGGGCTCTGCACTCCACTGGACCAGAGGGGGCTCTGCACTCCACTGGACCAGAGGGGGCTCTGCACTCCACTGGACCAGAGGGGGCTCTGCACTTCACTGGACCAGAGGGGGTTCTGCACTTCACTGGACCAGAGGGGGTTCTGCACTGCACTGGACCAGAGGGGGCTCTGCACTCCACTGGCTCCACTGGACCAGAGGGGGCTCTGCACTCCACTGGACCAGAGGGGGCTCTGCACTCCACTGGCTCCACTGGACCAGAGGGGGCTCTGCACTCCACTGGACCAGAGGGGGCTCTGCACTTCACTGGACCAGAGGGGGTTCTGCACTGCACTGGACCAGAGGGGGCTCTGTACTCCACTGGCTCCACTGGACCAGAGGGGGCTCTGCACTCCACTGGACCAGAGGGGGCTCTGCACTCCACTGGACCGGAGGGAGTTCTGCACTCCACTAGGCCCAAGTGGCTTATGCACCCGTACAGCTCCCCCTGGACCCATTGACATGTTTCAGGAGAACGGAGGACTCTTCTCAGTAGCACACAGCTACTCTTGGGCAATGAGTACCTACACTTCTTTAATACCATTTTAACCACTGCTTACCAACCGATTTAGCATATTTTAGTATTATGTTTGTGTTGCCTAATTAGGCACCATTTTCACCCAAAAATTAGCGAGGGTGCACAGAAGCATCATCCACCACCAGAATGTAAGGAGCTGCTTGCAGCACTTTTTTTTCCCCTCTGTTTTTTTTAAGCACGAAATTAGTCTTTCTGGCCAAAAAGGACCGAAAAATGCATTTCATGCTGAAATGTAGCATTAAATACCGCTTTGCATTTCAGCTAAGTTTTGCAAAATTTCAGTTAATTAGGTAAATACAAATTCTGCATACCCCAAATAACGATACATGTAGTTCATCCTGCTGAGGCTGATATATTAAACACGGGCAGCCAGCAGCACCCATGGTAACAGTGCTACGAGGCTACAAGACTGAGAGCGAGCACTATAAAAATAAAGGTATTGATCATATTTTCTTCCTTCTCTGCTCCCCAGTACAGAGAACAAAGAACAGGGCGTCGTCCTTGGAACTTGCAAGAAAGTATACCAGACCAGATACCCTGAAGATGACCCAGGCAGGTTTCTAATCTTTCTTAAATTCCATTGCAGTGATGGGAGACAGCCCCTGCATCGGCCCCGGCCACCCCAAACCTGTCTACATCCTGTCCTCACCAGCTGCCTGCATCTGCTTGAAAGAAAATTGTGTGCAATTTCGCCCATCCTGAACAAAGCAGGGCGTCCCTGACGCAGGCGCCGTGCTTCTACACAGCCGATGCAAACAACAAGAAAAGAGTGCACAAAGGACATTCAATAACAAAAAAAAGAGGAACACCACAGTAACGGGGCCAGTCGCCTGGGAGGGTCGGAAACACTAAAAGGTGGGACCAACCAAACAGACCCACCAAACAAAAGCAGCCTTTTATGAAGGGCACTAACAGGAGCCAACAGAATACATGGGCGGTGCTTCACGCCCATATTGAGACACTACAAGCCTTGCAGAGCAGCGCATGCGCGCTGCTAGGCTCGACATAAAAAGTTGGAGTAAAAGACACCTACTCCAAAAATAATTCTGTAAACAAGCCGCGAGTGAGCGCAGTGTGCTGTTCTCCTAAGACCTCTGACACTAAAGGCCTGAATTTGATCTCGGTGGACGGGTGACTCCGTCACAGCGGTGACGGATAACCCATCCGCCGAAATATAAATCCTATAGGATATATTGGGATTTATATTTCAGCGGACGGGATATTGAAATATAAATCCCATAGGATATATTGGGATTTATATTTCGGCGGACGGGATATTGAAATATAAATCCCAAAGGATATAATGGGATTTATATTTCAGCAGCCGGTATATCCGTCACCGTTGTGACGGAATAACCCGTCAGCCAAGATCTAAATCAAGCCCTATGTTTTTATGACAAATCGCTTGATTGGTGCAAATTACCCTTTGGAGGGAAGTAATTTATTCCAAGACCTAGCTCACAAATTGAAAAAATGAGCTCTTGGAAAATACTTTGCGGAGCTTCACCATCTTCCCACAAATACCTCTGACCCCTCTTCGCCCCCTCCCCCCACCTCCTATAAATATGATTTCAGAACATACACCTTACTTACACTTTCCACAGCTGTGTTGTGCATCTGTGTTATAAATGTCTACTGGGGCCGCTTCAGGGACTCCTGGTTGACTTTTCGTTACCTAGATAGAACTTTTTAGTACCAAGTAATTCTTAGGAACACACGGGTCTTATTCCAACTCCCACCGCGACCCTAAATGAATCGTTTTCTCAACTCAGCTCCCAGTCTCTCAAATCAAGCACGAAAGGTGTGTGTTTTAAACCTGGCAACGCGCCGGTCGGGCCCCGGCTATGGAATCATTTGTTGTGACATTGAGGAGTCAAATTAAAGCATGAAAAAAGTAGCCGTTTTATTATATAAAGCATTTTCAGCAGATGTTCGTTTCTTCCCTAATTTCAATTCGCTGGCATTCTTTTTACTATACGACAGCATCAAGTGCCTTGAAGCACCTTTTCTGCAACAAAAGGCACTAAAGACGACTTAGTTAACAGGCAATAAAAAGAATCAACGTAGGGATATTCACAAATTTGATACTGTCGGAAACCATACAGCAAATGTGAAAGTAAGGAATCAAATTGGGTCCTATGTCGCCCTCTGGTGGTTAAAACAGAAAAGTTTTGAACACTTTAATCGTAGGCTTCTTTGGAAGCAATTTTAGTGTAGAACTGTGGTGGCCAAGGTAAATTCTGCAGGGGGGGAAAAAAACACTTTTCGAGAAGTTTTTTTTTTCTTTTGAATGTATCTTGTAACCTATTTTCACTTACTGGGAAAAGGTGTGTTTATTGTCTAACAGGTCACCCAGACTGAAAACCTTTGGGACTGTCATCCGCCAGAGGTGGCCTTGTTGATGCAGGCTTGGCAAGTTCGAGAAGTGCAGGGCCTCCGGCAGGATCGGCTTCTGGACATTCTGGCACTGCCAGCTTCGTTGCATCCACTCTCGGGGGACTGTAAGTCTCCAGGAGCTCCCTCGTGAGCCATCGTCAGATATAAGTACGACCTGCACATCTGTCAGCCGATGCTGTGCATTAGGATGCAGGACATGGATGCTACAAGAAGTCTCAATGGCATTGGGCCATGTGGCTTTCAGTCCAGAACATCCATTCAACAAATTAGCCAAAAATAACTAACACACCTGAAAAGAATCATTTCTAAAGGCGAAGTTTAGGACTAGGTAGGCTGGGCCTCGAGGATAGATGTGGGTACCACAGAATTTCCCATTAGGTACTGGAATTCCACGGGGCAGATTCACAAAGCAATACAAGTATGTGCAAGACAACTCCTACAGTCCACTTTTACATACTCTTACGCGCTTTGTGAATTGGCTCCAGAATATCAAGAATGGGTTATATTCAGGAAAACATCCATTCGAACAGAAACAAATTGTGCCCGCTTTACACTTTTACTACTAGGGATTGGAGACTCTCAAGGGTATGTAAGAGCATGAAAAAAGTACATCAGATAGTGCGACTTATGTACTCGTAGAAGCTTTAGTGATTCAGCCCCCATGTGTTCTAGGTTTCACTTCTTTGGTCTCCTAAACCCGGACTACCAACAACTCATCAATTCTGAATATAAGCATCAAACCAAAACGTGGGTTAGTGAAGCCTCGTCGCCACAATTCAAACAGAATCTCCTGACGATGGCATAAAGTGCACATCTTTTTCGTCGACATCCATTTTTGATCCTGATGCTTCAACTGTATTTCTGATCGAATCAGAATACCATTATGTTAACACATCTCACTGAACATCGTTGCATCCCATACGGACGCTCATTCATATACCCAATGGAACTCTCTCAACCCCATCTTTAAAGTAAGTCTATCATCACCAAAGAAAGGTTACTCGCAAGATCTTTGGGGCCTTTGGACCAGAGAACGAATGAAGCTCGCCCTTCAAGGTCATTCATTGAAAAATATCTTCAATGAATAAGGTATAAAGGATCATCACAAAAGTATAAAAGCAACAAGTGCACGCTGGCAGCAAGCATTTCCCCACTCAACGCGTTTTCTATATCCTATTGTCCTGACTGCAAATGCTACTGCATTGGAGGTCAGGGAAAACACCAGAAATTTACAGGGAAGAAAGGCTATGATGCGTTTCTTAGAAAAGTACTTAATGTTGAAAGTGGAGCATTCGAAACAGGAGCTGGCGACACCACCATGAAATCACATCGAGAGATCATTCGATTTGGCAATGAATCCATCATGAAAGGCGGTCTATGGAACATACTGTCATGGTGTTGTTTAAGACTTGGAGAGGGTAGAGACTGAAGTATAGAATCAAGCTGCTAGTGTTCAGGGCATTCCAGCAGGAATTCATTTTGCTACTCATTATCCAACTCTTGAGTCTCCGATACTCTATTCAATCTAGATATCTTGGGAAGGTGAAAGTAATGCCAACACCAGAGGTTTGACAATCATCTGAGTAGGTTTAACATGGATGAGTACAGGATCTCCTAGTCAGTCGATGGTAGCAACACTATCACTAGAACTGTCCTCAAAAGCAGCAAAACAAACAAAAAAATACACAGAGGATCTCTTCAAATGGTCTGCCAAACATCCGAAAGGACATGTGGCTGAGACTACTCTTCTAAGCGGGGTACACAACGTCATGACTTTACTTTGAAGGCCTTAGGCAATGCACAAGGGTTTACTTAAAAAGTATATAAATATTCTGGATTATTTTGTATTCTCACTAGCGTTTTGTAAGGCAGTGAAATATGTGAGTGATGTAGCTTTGAAAGACAACCAAGAAACTGCCTAGATGTAGACCTCTTCTATCCCAATACTTAGGAAAATCTCTGCATCATCACCCTAAAGAACCATGGGTCTCAGACTCTAAAATTAAGGTTTAATCAAACTGTGCTACATGACAGTAACCACCAAACAGCCAAGTGCAATCCTATGCCCTGAAGATGTCTGAAGCTCATTAGGCATTTAAAAAGGTGAGACTCTTGAATAACCACAAGATGAACGCCTGGGTCTAATAGATAAAGGAGGAAAGGAAAGAGGAGAATTGGTGTCACTCTAAAATGGGATACTCCCTTTTCAGGACCAATTCCCTCACCCACCAAAGGTGGCATGCTTCATCATAGGGAAGCTCCTCACACCGTGATGCCTAGTCATGGTGTGGGCTACAACCCCCTCTCTAAAGGAGCTCAGGGATGCTTTCAGAGGTATAATAAATACCTTACTAATGAGCACAAAGTGGTGAGGGAAAGCAGGGACGCGAGTGAGAAATATGTGATTTAAAACTCGCTCCAAGGTACGCAATACAATTTATTCATGAGACCCTGGGTCAGTGTTAAAAACAAGCAGAGGGACTCCTTATGGGCAAAATTAACGAAAAAGCAGTCTCCTGGACATATCGGACCATAATAAACAATAAGCCAGACACTCTCCTGAAATTAAGGGCAAAATGGGAAATTGACCTGGGAGTCTTAGATGACAGATTGGGAAACTGCGCTGATGCACCTGCGGGAGGTAGCCATTAAGTCACAGCTTCGACTTATCCAATTTAAGTACCTGCATAGGGCCTACTATGATAGACCCCGTCTACACAGAATAGGGAGGGCAGACACACCCAGCTGCCTTAAATGCAATGAAGAATTTGGCACTTATTTTCACACGATATGGGAGTGCCAGAAAATACAGGAATATTGGGGAAATATACTGACTGAGTTAGAGGATGTATTAGGTGATAAGATACCTATGGACCCAAAATTTGTGCTGTTAGGCATACATACGGAAGTAGACCTCCCCAAGACAAAGCTATTATTAATCAACCTAGGTATGGTGGTTGCCAAACGAGATTTGGCAGCAAATGGGGGACGACACAGAGGCCTACTGTAGATGAGTGGAAGAAGGGAATGGATATGTATATGGCAGGGGAAAAGACTACGTATGTGGCTCGCGGCTGCCCAAAAAAGTTTCAGAAAATATGGAATTCATGGATAAATTACTATGGACTCAAGATAGAAGATTTGCAGGTGGTCACCTAAGCCACACGATAGACTGGTGCGGGGAGGGACGGGTGAGACACTGGGGAGTAGAGAAGTATATAATACTGATTTATGTATCAATGTTGCACTTGTCAAGGCCTCTGAACGAAAATGTTATCACAACTTTGCTTCAATTGCTTGAAAGTATAAACTGTACCTGTGCTGAATTAAAGAAAAATGCCAATAAAGATATTTTCAAAAACCACCAAAAAAACAAAAGCAAGCAGAGGGCTAGGCGGGCGTGATTATGTCCGCTGGTCCTTTCCAAATGAGTAGGTCGACATGTTTCTGCCTACGACCTTCCTTAGAGGTGTTGCAGCATTCTTCAGGACCTATATAACAAAAGCTCTGCTTATGTGCTCAAGTGATAAAACAGAAATGGGTCAAAAAGTCCGACTTGACGTGATTTGCCGGTACACATAGAGGCACAGCCTGGGAGAATATACCCTGAGCCACACGCCAGGGCCCAAGTTGAGGCCTTAATCCCATGATAGCGGGACACTACCAGTGGATCCCTAACTAGACCATATGGAGACCACTGGTTTTGCATTTTCACTTTGTTTTGACACATTTCTGTTTTATCACTGGAGCACATAAGCAGGAGCTTTTGTTATATAGGTCCTGAAGAATGCTGCGACACCTAAGTAGGGTTATAGGCAGAAACATGTCGACTACTCCTTTGGAAAGAACCCGCGGATGTAATCACGCCTACCTGGCCCTCTGCTTGTTTTTAACCCTGACCCAGAGATGCATGAATAAATCGTATTGCGTACCTTGGAGCCAATTTTAAATCACATTCTTCTCCTGCTGTTCCCTCACAGGTTTGTGCTCATTAGTAAGGTATTTTTTATACCTCTGAAAACATCCCTGAGCTCCTCCCTTTAGAGAGGGGGTTGAAGCCCACACCGTGACTAAGCATCACAGTGTGAGGAGGTTCTCTATGATGAAGCATGCCACCTCTGGTGGGTGAGGGAATTCGTCCTGAAAAGGGAATACCCCATTTTTGAGTGACACCAATTCTCCTCTTGCCTTTCCTTCTTTATCTAATAAACCCAGGCGTTCATCTTGTGGTTAATACTAAGTTTTGGGAGGTATCTCCTGCTGGTCTCTAAATCTCCCCTGGCCACCCTTTTGTGTGTTCTGAGAATCTAGAATAAAACATTGCTGACAGATTTGTTATCAAGAATGGGAATGCCACACAACTTCATAAAAATAATCGCACATTCCTCACAATACCAAGTGCTTCGACTTTAGAGATATAACTGTAGACAAAAACTTAATAGGACGATTCACATACACAAATATATTCTTTATATTTTAATAGATAAACCACAGAATAGTATTACAGATTTTAGCTTCCTATTTTACAAGCAACGATGCAAGACGGATTCTACGGCTCAAGAGTCTTGCTCCAAACTTAGATGCAATTATAACCGTGGTGGTCCAATGATTCGGATATTCTCCAGCTTGGCGATCTTTGCAAAGGCTGCAACTGCTCCAAAGGCCAGACACGCAGTGGTACCCGTCATATAGTTGTGAGCTGTGAACACAAGGAGAGAAAGATCAGTTGCCAGCAATGTAAACTTGAAAAAACCCATTTTGTTTTTCTTATCAATGCCTACTCTTTTCTTGTGAGAGCAACCCATAGTGATTGCTCTCTAAATACACACACTAGTCTATAAGTACTGTAGAAACTAATGGGGCACAGAAAACTAACGTTCTAATGGGGCAGTGCTCCACTATCAAATGATATTCAATAAATAAATAACTTTCATTCAATAGTACTTGTTTGTTGCCCTCAATATAAATTTGTTTTAAAAACTTCTCCAAAAAGTGAAATAATGTTCCACCGAAACATTCCAATTAAAAAGGTTTGTTCATTTGCGTTTTAGGTAGTTTTAATTAGACTGAAACATGGTGGCCTTATTTTAACACAAGTCGTATCATTCCAATATATTACAATTAAGTTTTTCAATGAACAGCATTTCAATGAAAATGTCAGATTTTGCCATAGGTGTAATTAAATGGACACTGAAATCGATTTGGCTGAAAACTATTCCATTGAAAAAATGTAATTCTCAGTAGCATCCAGCCCTGTCTTTTGCCATAATATTTTTGGAACTTTTCCCCAAAGCCAGCCCTTCCATAATATCAACTGTGACCCGAACCTTGACCGTTACTGCTCAGCCTGACACTAACCGCACCCTAACCACAGCCCTTGGCCTTACCTTGAAAGGTACCTTTACTTCGAATCCCCATCTCTGCACTAGATTACACCAAACCTAGGCCCCACAGCCATTTACCCAGTCTTCATCCTAACATTTATTCTACATAAGCTTGAACCAGACACTACAAACCTTGTCCTTAATATCATAATGCAGATTAATTGTAGTGGTCAATTTAAATGTTTCAATACACTTTTTTTCAAAAAGTGAAACTGGGGACTCTGGGCTGTATTGTGATGAAATAGCAGGGTACCTTGGTCTAATCAGTTAATATGTGGAGTCAGTGTTCCAGGTGCTCACTTGTAAAATGACTGTCTGACCATTGTGGAACAGTGACCCTAAAGTGTTCAGTTCTCTTTCCGCGCAGTATTTGTACTTGTGGCACTCGAGTAAAAAAGTACAGGCAGCTGGTTCAGTGTAATGCTTGCCCTAGGTTCAACTACTGTAACGTGTAGTGTCATTTGCAAGCTCTGCGTACTCCTTTCTTGTGTTGACTTTGGGTGAATGGCGGAAATGCAGTAATCCTGGAGGAACAACCCACTTGCATTCAGATGTCAATGCCACTGCTGTACAGCAGAGCTGGCTCTCGCTTGCTTGGGTACAGTACTATGGTGGCCTTCACATAAAAGCACAAGAGACAAAAGGGGCTGCTTAGACAGACCCTCCAGGATTTCGCGATTTGCAAAAAAATCGCGAAATCGGCAGTTTTGTAAAAATGCCGCGATTTTTACAAAACTGCCCGCGAAATTTCGAACATTTGATTTTTCTTTTTTTTTTTGACGAAGGGCTGTGAAAACAGATATTTTCACCTCTCAATTCCCAACTTTTGGGAAACGAGGACCTCTTGTGGCCATCTCGTTGAAGTGCTTACTTTGCAGAACGAGACACCTCTTACCGGCGGCGGTGCGGTGCAGCAACAGGAAGATGGCGGAGTATCTTGCATCCATCTTCGGTACCGAGAAGGGCAAGTAAGAACCCCACAAAGGGTCGCAGGCTTCGTAGGGGATGGGAACATGGTACCGGTGCCTCCGGAGGCATTGTGGTGGACGGAAGCTCGCAGGTCACAAGCGGGCAAAGAAGAGGGAAAGGAGAGATTGGGCCTTACTGTAGAGCGAGAGGATTGGGGCGCTCTGGGAGTTTGTGAGGTGGCAGAATGGAGGCGCTGGTGGGGCAAGGGCGATGGTGTCAAGCATTTGAAGGAGAGAGGCTGGAAACAGTCGAAAAATCCGCAGAAGGGCCATTAAATTGGGTAGTGTTACCATATGTTGCGAGCAGCTCTTGGGAGCCACTTAACTGGCGTCATATACCATATAAAACGCGTGGTCAGCAGAGTGTGTACAGCCTGTGAAAGAGAATCACAGGGTCTGTGCGTTGGTGGCTTAAAGACCGTGAGAGAGTGGATGCGACTTGGCGGGCACATGGTCTAGGTCGGGGAGAAGGACTGACATTGGTGATGGCATTTATTTTCTTTGTTCTGTCTGTTAAGGGGAGCTTTAATTTATCAGCATGTCAGAAGTGGTAGGATAGCTTGCGTACAGGTAATAGAATGTGGATACTGACGAGGCTGCATTTTAGTCAAACATCTGTTATGTACAGAGGCAAACACTTGATGGAACAACACATGTTTAGGTTTGTCTCGATTTGAAGTGGTTATGTTCTCTGTTGGCTTTGGCCAGATAACTCCTCGCTTTGTGTAGTGTATTGCATTCCATGTTCCTCTCAGACTTTAGTTTTGGAGGTTTTGTTGATTATGAGTAGAATTATGCGGCAGGAGACAACCAAATTATGCAGCATGGTTGACTAAATTAACCGGCAAGAAAAGACAACTGTGGATAGTATTGCTTCATTTTGTCACACTTGTTAATCTCTGATCACAGGTTCCTTTATCAAAATGAGGGAGTGAGAAGTATTAAAGATTGTCGCCGACACTGCCCAAGTTCATACGATTAATCAGTAGAGAGTGGACCCACTATCAATAATTCTTCTCTCACTAAGTCCCTAAGTCTTTTTTTTTTATGGAGCTCTAGCCCAATAAAGTTACTAGTGGCATACTTCATCATCGAATCTTCGTCCATACACCAACTGTATTTGGAGAGGCTCAATCTGGAGACTCAAGGGAACACGTTGATATGGGGGATGTAGTAAGCTGGACGAAAACGAGATACTGCAAGAATATTAATTTTTACAGGTATGTAAATAGTCCGCTTAAATGCGTCTTTAGCCGGTCTCAGTTATTTATGCACAAACATGTGCTTGTGGTCACTGTCAGCATCATTTAAGGTGAAGTGCATGCCTGGTCGGGCTGCTGCACTTCAATGGAATTGCAAACACCAACTAAAATCTTTATCAAATTATCTACAACAAATACCTCCTGCACCACAGGATCTTCGCACCGCGCGTAGAAGTAACATTTATGGGAGCAGGGGAAAAAAGAAAAATAGGAGACCAAAAGGGAAACAAGAAAATAAAAGCTTGTGGGCAGCCGCAGCATCGGTTGGGGCTTCAATAGCTGGTCCTAGACTGCTTTGGATGAAGTAATGGAAACTGGACTCCACTCAGAGAGGTCTACTTAAAAAATTACTTTTTAGAGGATCAACACTATTTGGTAATGAACTTGATGACATGGTGCAAAAAGGAGCGGAAGAGTAAAAAATTCTCAAACCTTTTACGCTGGGGTCTGGAAAGTAATCCTTCATGTTCAAGCGTCCTCTCCAAAGTCTTCAGGACAAGATTCCCTTTCGAAGCCAGGCTATGTTTGCTCAAGTCGACCTATGAGGACTGGACCAAGTAGGCAAGAGGTGACCTCCCTATGCAGTCTGTCTGACTTATTTGGATCAGTCACTACGATCACTACGATCCTGCACCCTATGGTGCCTGAGGGAGAGGTGTCCTGCCTCACGGATCCAGGAGGCAGCGGTGCCCCGGCAGGGGTGCATACATGGGCGCTAGAACATCCCAGGGGGAAATACAGCTCCCTCCTATGAGGTTAGGACTGGAGCTGTGCTTCTGTAGAGCTACAAACACTTTAAACATGCCTAATTCAAAGTGGAATACTCTGCTAAAACAGTTTCCATTGATTTCAGGCTGAAAATGAATGATTATGAGTAACAAAGTGCCGCAAAATTGCCGCTAAATTTCCATATTTGTGCCGCTAAATTTCCATATTTGTGCCGCTAAATTTGCTAATCCATGCCGCAATATCCTGGGGGGTCTGCTTAGAGCCCCGTACAATGCTGAGCTGCTTTGTGGTCTTCTAGAAGTCACTCAGCTTTTCATCTTTTGAAGATTGATAGCAGATTATTACAGCTCGGTAGGAGGCTCTCTAAGACATTCCTTTATAAGAGGGAAAGTAAGTAATGTAGGAGAGTTTAAGAGGGGTAAATACAGACTTTGCCTTTCTCAGATTAAGTTACTACTTACTTCTCACTCCGAGAAACACTCCAGATGCGCATCCACCTGCAAAGTAATTGAGTGGGGAGTCTGGCTTCTCACGGATCTGCGCTGTGATGCAAGTGGTCATGCCAAATATAGCTCCAAGAGAGGCTGCGGAGAGAAAGCAAAATCAATACCCCAAAATTACAGCAAAGTACTTGGACACAGTTTAAATTGCTCCATACAGAAGATGACAGGAATCAACCTCACACAGACCAGTTGCCTCCCTGCATTGGCAATGTAAAAAAACAGACAGCACTGATTAAAGAACAATAGCGTTTGTGAGTAAATGTAGGCCGGCGTACCCTGCGATTAAGAGCTGTTACCGCAATCGTTGAGTCTACCTGTCTTGGTGTTACTTCACTATCTCCAAGGACACCCCCCTGATTTGCTTTGTAGTATCTGGATCTAGCAACCAGCTCATCAGATACCGCTGCAAATTACATTTCTAATTGTTCTGCTTTATACTTTCTTACACTATAAAATTACCCAATTTAATGTCTCTCCTGTGTTATCACCAACATTAACTTTCCATTATATTTTAAGAGCGTATGTGCATCACAACATATCTTCCTGGAGCTACGGCAGCCAGCAATCAAGACCTAGGAAGGTGTCAATCAGCAGGAAATACCTCAGCGTGGAAAAGAAGAACTGCCAGTCATTTCTATTACAGCTGTTCTGATTCATATAGTTCTGCCCAGTTAAGGCTTCCTGTTCCTAACAGCTTTATCACTACTAATGCGCCCTTCTGTTTTCCAGCCGCTCCATTCTCATTAATGCTTCTACTTCACATGCAGGTCTGACCATCATTAATACCCCACTCTGTCTTACAGCACAATTCCAATTAACGTTCCCTTTCTTTCTAGGGCCTCATCCCCATCAATGCTCGGCTTCTTTCACTTCCGCACTAATATCGCCTGTTTCTTTTAGAAATCAGCCCCCATTAATGCTTCCTTTTGTTTCCTCTTCGATCGCCATCTGAAACTGTAGAAGACATCAGGACACATCAACATACAGCAATTGATGACTATCATGTCTGAAAACAGATACGTCAAAAATGGCAATACCTTAGGGTTTTGAAGACAGGAATTCTGCTCATGAGCTCAATGGCGCAGACACCTTTCTTTTATATGGCAGACTTGATGGGAGCTCAAGCCACCTCCAGTGAGTGGTTGTAACCAGAGTATGAAGCATGGACAACCTTACCTTCACCCCCTAGATCAGCGATGAATCTCACCAGCATTCATCTTTAACGTACAGTACATAAAGTACCTACAAACTACTTATTTCTTTCACCGCATTAGAACCGCCTGGTCCTTGTAGTAAGCTCCCACCTCGATTATTCCAACACCATTTATCGGGGATTTCTAATAGAAACCCTAAAAATACTGCAGATGATTTTAAAAACTATGCACCCTCCCCTGTCATGTACTTTAATCACCCCACAAAATCCCTGAATACCCTTCAATCACTCTGAATCAAAGAAATTAATTTGAAACTCTGCATGTGGTACAGAAAAACACTGCACAAAGGTGTCACAGACACAATTCTTGGGTGTTCAGCAGACACTTTAGGTCTGCCTCACACAAGCGACTGACCATCCACAAGGCAAATTTTAAAGGTTTGGGTGAGGTCTTTGCAAATTCAGTGAACAGCCCAGAGAACTTCAGCCACAAAGACTTGAGATTGATTTTCTGATGTTTCATAAAGGTCTCAAAGGACATTCACTTCAAACACGATATGGACTCGGAACACCCTAATCTGAGGGAACCAATCAAACCACGAACCCGGCTATCCGACCAAAAGGTTCCACCAGCTGCCAGTGATCTCCACCTTCTCTCCTAGGCGATAGCTTTGGTGGTGGTTCCCTCTGGCTGTACATGACACATAACTCTATGTGTATGTTACCTTCCGTTATTTAACTTCTGTGAGAACACCCAAAAAAAACTCCATGAATGTCCATTCAGATATCTTTGGAATGAATGTTGTGTACGTTACATTTTTTAACAAATTATATGAATGGAAAAGCTTCACCCAACAAGGCCTCTTATGCAATGTCAGCGAATAGGGTGGAGACTGACATCGCTTTCCAAGAGCCTATATGGCTAATCACAAAAACCAAGTGGCGCTGCTTTTCATTTTGTGAAGCCTAAGAAAAGCTTTTAGAAAGGAAGCTTCTCAAATTCTGATATGTGTTCTCATGTGTGAGATAAATGCAGGCTGTGCATTCTTCAGTCATAGCACACATCACAAAAGTAAAACAAAAGAAAATGTACCTATTAAGATATTCAAGAAAGATGGTCTGTTGAGATTTAAGGACTATACAAACTAGTGTGGACATCACAGTAATGTTCAAGCAGAAAACATTTTTGGGGGCTTCAGTTTTAAAACAAATTACTGTAAATGAGAATCCCACATTCATTTACATTAATGGCGACACCATAAAAGATATCCATCATCTTTACCAGAGACTGTGCGTCCTATGCCAAATTCAAGTCTCATTACGACTGTCAAACATGTTCTTACGAAATTTGGTAATAAAGTAGCTTACCCATATCAGACAAACGATGATGTCGAAGGCTAGGATAAGTTGTACTTACCCATAGTGAGAGTGGCCGCAGATGCCCTTTGTAATCCCTGAAGTGCAGTCTCTGGTTGGTATATGATAAGATGATAAGCAGAACCCACCAGTCCTGCAAACAAAAAGAACATGGCTAAAGGTTGACATTTCAATGTCAGGCTAACACATCCAGCTTCCTGATTTTGCAAACAAACATACAGACTTCATCCAACGCCTACAAAGAAACTGCACAGATCCAATCTCTACCTGTCTAGCGCTTCTACTCATTCCACCACCTGGTATCGGATGCCCCCATCCCAATCCCGTCATTTCTCCATCATCCCATTCTTCTGCAGGACCTGCTTCTCACAGCATAAAGAAATATCCTCATGGACACAGGTTAAAATTCAGTGGAAGAAATGAAGGAACACAGACAAATGTAATGGAATGTTAAGCTCTTGCTGCAAATGTGAAAGAGGATAAGAAGACACAGGGGATGAATGATGTGGTGATGTGACCATCTATCACAGGACGTGTGGCTGAGCATCACGATGGTCGTGTACTAAAGTGCCAAGTCAATTTAAGTTGTGTGGTAAAGGCAGTAGATCAGCAATTCAAGGTGCGTGCAGAATTACGCACTCACTACTCCTGCCTAACCCAGGGTGACCATGTGTACCACAGTACCAATGACCATTCGTGGACTTGATAGGCAGTGTCTAGAACGAGGCACCAAGCAGGAAGCTTTAGTCCTGCATGGAAGTGACTGTGAGAGACTGAGCCAAAGCTGGGTCAGCCAAAATCCAGATGATGTGTTGGAGATAGGTCACTCTATGAATCTACAATTGGTAGACCCCCAAAATAACACTATTCGATATTGAAAATGCAGGGGGATGAGAAATAAAGGGCCTGGAGAAAGGCAAGAGTTTAACATTTTCAAAGCTAATACGCTCTCACTGTAGTACACACATAAAATTGTATTCTTGTGTCGGATGTACACTCTGTACTGCAAAATCTGATCCAGCAACTAAAACTGCCACTTTTTCCATATTTAAAAATAAATACATTATAATAAATAATTAAATTAATTCTATACCCAGAGGTTTTGCCTATGGGTAGTCATGTGAAGCAACATTTGAGCCTCCCTTTGGACTAGTTTCTGGATCTGGTCCTGTCCCAAGGACTAACTGGCCAATAACTGAGCCTAGTAAATTGAAGATATTATTTAATGATATAGATGAAGTGAGGAAGCAGTGTTTAACTGCACATTGACAATTCCAACTCTCTCCTCTCGGGATTTTCTCACAACAGCCTCACGTCTACATTCTAACTGACCTCAGGTATTGTAGGAAACCATACCAAGCGAGAGACAGGGAAATGGGGAAAAGGAAGGACATACATAGCATCGTATATGTAATAGTTATTATGTATAATAAAATACATGTCCATTCCATTTAGGTACAATTATTATTAAATATTGAAGCAAAGACAACACATATTAGGACAAGAGTCCTTCCATAGGTCTCATGTCACCTAGGTCTGCGTCGGCTCCTTGAGTCTTTGACAGAATGGTCAGAAGTTTCACCAAGAGAATCTGCATGCGCAGCTTAACTTACGGTGTCCAAAGGATGGCAGGGTATTTGGTCAGCTGTCTATGCTCGCCCAACCTCCATGACAACTATGTTATGTTTAACTTGAAAAATCCTCATAGGTTTTGTGAAGACGCCATCCTTGTCTTTGCGCGTTCTTGTTTCTTAATCACCACACATTCGAGCAAACACCACTTTTAGTCCAACACACCAAATTTAGTATCATATTTCATTTGGTAATCCTACACACTCTGTGGACCCCAACTGGATAGCCACTACTCAACCAACTGGAAACTAATTATGTAAATTGATGCCATCTTTAGTAACACAAAAGGGGAACTCCTTCAAAATGTGTTACAGGTAGTATAAGACAAGACCTCAACAATTTTTTAAGCGGTCTATTAATGGAATCCCCAGACATGCTAGCCAATTGGAAACATTCCTTAATCATCATGTCAATTATTTTGATTCGCCCATTAGTTCTGGGGCTGTGCAAGGCAATATATAATGGCATTTTCACATTTCTACTATGAAATCCTTAATTTTCTCTACAGCAATCTTGGTAGTGATGTTATGCATAATCTTGGTTACAATCCAATGAGAATGCATTACCACTATAGCTGGGGGCGCCGAGTGGTCCTACAATATCTAGCACTAACTTGTCCCACGATTTATCTGGTATTTCGAACAGATAACAGGGCTCTTCTGTAAATGTGGACATGTTGCTCATTCTTTATGTTACAGTCTCTTATTTTCTGCTAAATAATGAAATCCATGCTAGGGAACCAGTACTTCGCTCTAACCTTACTTTTGGGTAAGGTTTCTGCCCAAGTAGCCTTTGTGAGCTAGATCTGCAATCCTTTCCCACAACCATTCAGGAGGTACAATCTTGTCACCTCTCATAATGTTGTTTCCCATTATAATCAGTTCATTCCTTACTTTCAGAAAGGTTTTAACATCATCAGACAGCTCACTACACGAGTCTGGCCAATCTTCCAAAATGTTCCTCATAACCCCTGCAAGGGATACATCTTTCTCTGTGAATGCTTCCTAGCTGGTATTGATATGGATAGAACCAGAAGTCTCACCTGTAACATCTTCTTGGTTTTGATATCTATAGGCACCCGTGACAGTCCACTGGCAGCTAAACTGCCTTCTCCGAGAACATGGTTAACTACAGCACCTTTCAAAACCCAATACCACTTGGGCATCCGGGGAGTGGTGTGTTGTATCTCTTTTGATGTGAAAACAGATGTAAGTGGTGTGCGACCTGTTCTCAATGTGAAAGACAAACTCCACAAAAACTATTTCAAATCATTAATTGCCCCAAAGCAAGCAAGGTCTTTGCTCCACTTTGAAATAATTACACTCATATTCCTTTAAACTGTGAAAACGCAAAGGCCACTATTCTTTCTCTTCATTCCACCTTTGAGAAAGAGTAGCGCCAAGACTTTTAACACTAGCGCAAGTGGTAAGGGTGATTTTGTGGTTGAAGGGGAGCAGTAATAATTTCACTCTTTATGCAATCAAAAGTATCTGGTCATAAATGGTCCCATCTGAATTGAATTAGTTTCTTTAGTAACATTTTAAGAGGATATACCTGATTAGCAATTTTTTTATGGATTTAAACATTTATTCCACAAGGTTCTTCCTTGCAAGGTGGTGTTGGTGCTTCCCTAACATCCTCAATAGTTAATATATTTCCTAATAGTGAGATCTGGGTAATCTACTGCCCAAACCAACTACTTTTTCCATTTTAACTGTTAAACCTCTCTAGTTCAGAGCAACTAACACCTCACGTAAGGAGCTGTTCTGATTCACCATGTACTAGGCTGTTGTCCTGAAAATACATAATGTTTTTGGGATTACGTAGGAGGTGTTGCATTTTCCTTTGGAATATGCCTGCTTCAGCCATCAGCCAGACGGGCACCCTGCAGCATCTGTACATATCAAATCGGCTAATGAATTACATCAGGCATCTGGATTCGGAATGTAAAGCGAACTGATGGCGGGCCGACGGCAGGTCAAGGAAGCTAAACCAACTGCTTTACCAATAATTAAACAAAGTTTTTATTAATCCTATATAAGAAGTATTTGTCGCCCCAAATGTTTGTGTTTAGATCTTTCAAATTAACATGTAAACGAGTGCCTTTTCCTCCTGCTTTAGTGATAATAACTATTAAGGATAACCACTCAGCAGTTTCTATGGGTTATAATCACACTCTGTGCTTTAGGTCAATCAAACTCATCCCTCAAAGACTCTTTCAAATGTGCAGAGTAGGGGGTATTTTTTGCACCACTGGTAACACATTTGATTTTAATACAATCCTATGTTTAAAGTTACAAAGCAAGCCTAACTTATGGAAAACAGTTCTGGTAATTCTGTTAACTCATTTGTTCCTGTGAATGATTCAAGTACTAAAAGAATTTGTCCTTTGTTGTTGGAGGTCTAATCTAATCCCTAGTTCTTCTATACCACAATAAAAAAAAAAAAAAGGTTTTGCCATTTATTATTGAAACGGCTGCCATAAATACAGCAGCTCAGGGGCATTGAGTGGTTTTATTCTAACCATAGAGAAGATTGTGTTAACCTCAAAAGGGCTTAAAAAGGTAACCACCAGACTCCCAACACTGCTTTTTAAGAGCGGTACATAAAATAAGTAATCGAGTTTCACTAACCAGGAGCCTGGGATGTTCAGCTTACACCGAGGCGTAAGTAAATGAGCAAAAACATAACGAACCGGCCCGTTTAAAACATAGATATAGGACCTGTAAAGACTTGACTTGAAAATATATAAAACATAGGGATTGTGGCTTCAATGGCAGTACTGGCAACATGACAACAAGAAAATGACAGACATGTTGCAAATAAATGCCATGATGTTTATTCACTACTTTCTTGTCAATGGTGTGCGACTAGAGGGAAGTGCCCCCTCGCTATGACCAGGGCACATAATTAGCCCAATTTAGGGATAGTTTAGAGTATTGCATTATTGAATGAAATAAACACTTTCATAAACACCTAGTATTGATTTGCAGTGATATACATTCACATGAACACACAGTACATAATAGATGTGTTTTTGCTTTGCAGTGTCCACCAAATACAGGAGTGTGCTGAATAAACATACAAACGTTGTGACTTTATATTCAACTTTATTTCATATCAATTACAGGTTTGCCCATTAGAGACAAAATCATGTATTGGAGCCTTATGCCTCATTAATAAACATGGACTGAGTGCCATATAGGCAGTGACAGCCCTAAACAAAAGCCTAGATGAAGGTCAAGCATGTTGGCTGTACAAAAATCATTGTATTTCACTGATATCCATACATTATTAAATTTTAATCATATGCAGGGTACCCAATTAATAAAAAGGATAACCTTGCGGGTAAAGCCTGAGGTATTTTTAAGATATCAGGATCCAGTGCCATTTCATTAAGAACTCCCGAACATTGATTGAGTCCTCTATGTCTATGTGGGGGTATTTATAGAGCGCACTGTTACTCCAAGGAGTGTCCTGGCGCTAAGGCTGAAAGGGTAGCAGCGGGGAAGAAAAAGTTATTGGCATGAGTAGAGCCAGGTTTTCAGTTTCTTTCGGAACAGAGGTGTTGATTCAATGTTTCTTAAATGGAAGGGCATTTTGTTCCAGAGGGCAGGTCCAAGATAAGCGAGAGCTTTGCCCCCTGTCCTCGACTTTCTAACTCAGGGGGTGTTAGCTAACAGCAGGTCGGAGGAACGGAGAGTTCTACGTGGGGTATAAAAGCGATCTTGCGTTTGAGGTACTCTGGTCCAGTCCCATACAGGGCTTTCTGGGTAACGAGCAAGGTCTTAAAGATTACTCTTTTCCTTACTGGGAGCCAATGAAGGCTCCTCAGAAGGTGGGACACATGTGCATTCCAGGGAAGCTCAAAGATGGTGCGGGCTGCTGCATTCTGGACAAGCTGAAGCCTGTCCAGCAAATAACTAGGCATGCCCAGATAGAGACCATTCCCGTAATCCAGTCGGGATATAATCAGGGCTTGAATCACCTGTTGTCTGGCAGCTTTCGACAGAAGAAATAGAAATTTCTGCAAGAGATGTAACAGGGAAAAGCAGGTGCCTACCACAGCACTGACTTGGGCGCGAAATAGCAACTGGTTCTCCACTATGAACCCCAGATTTTTCACTACCGAGTTGTTGATAGCCGTGGTCCTCTGAGGAGGTAACCCACCTACGTTGGTGTGGATAGGTCACTTATGATGAAGCATGCCATGAGAATAAGAAGGTGAGGTAACTTATCCACATTTTGGGGGACCTGTGACACACATAGGGAACTAAAAGTGTTTACCCTCAGAGTGCGCTCTAGCATTACTGCAGGAGTAAGTGTATTGCCTGAGGTCGTGCTAGGGTATTTTACCTCTAACTCTTCAGTTGTGTACATAAGCTCCTAATATTGTTTAAGGCAGGAAAAGCCGGTAAATTTAGCATACAGAGTGCCGGCTTTCATGTACACGTAACTTTGTACTATGTAGAACAGATCTAATAAGTTCTTAAAATATGCATTCTGCTAAACAGTATCTGTTCAAATAGTAATCTTTTGTGCTTTTTTTCCTTAGGATGCTAATATGTACAAAGATGTTTTTTTTTACAAAGACTGTTTCCATAGTTAGAGTGAATTAACATTAGAAATGTCTATTGCCAAGTTGATTCTCTTATTTCTGTAATGCCTTTTTTAGGATTTTTCTTCATAAATGTATTGGTGGTTTTTTAAAAGAAAATGTAATACTTGTTTTTATCTATTTCTTAAACAACATTTATTGTAACATTTTGAGGTCGGCTTTTCAACTGTTGTGTATATATATATAATGATTTGTTGCACTCTTGTGGTTTTTATTTCTAACGCCAAAAAAAGTTGATATTGATTGATTCTGTTGCACATTGTATAACGAATTGCACAACATGTAACAAAGAAAAAAAGTCACACATTCCCCTCTTGTGCTATTCCAGACAACCTACTTCGCTATTCCTCATTTACCCCGACTGTCAAAGCAAGTCACTTTGGCATAATTCAGTTCGAAAGGTGGCCTTATGTCCAAATTCATTCTAATACCGTTTAAATGTCACCAAATTCAGAAATGCCATTATATAGTCTAGGTTGGAATATCGAAGCTAAAGATGGAAACTTCTTACAATATTTACTGTTCATCTTGTTTTATCACTGCATTTATTTAGAGCTCTCTTCATGGGCTCGTGCTTGGGCTTTTAGTGCCAAGCCACCCTGGCCTCGCCCGGGTGTCTTCATACCTTTTCTGTAATTAAACCTCTGGTTTTATAGCTGTAAATATAACTGGACGCTCACCACTCCCGTCGGCATAGCAATTTAGCCAATGAAGTCCTCCATCAGCTTTGCCCGCCCCTAAATGTCACCAATGTACCGCACTGCCCCTCATCTAAATGGGAGCCATATCTACCACCCACTCCCAAAAATCACACAACCCCCACTATTTTGAGTATCGAGGATTCTGGCAGAACCATGCCCTCACCAATGGCAGCCCCAAGCTTGGTGGGGACCCATGTCTTCTGCAAACAGTCTGTCCCGTCCTCGGCGTCCCAGTACCCCATCTTCAACGCTGCAAGGGCACACAGCGGTAAATCTCGCGAGAAGAGTGGCTGGGAGACTGGTTCATGGATGGACCTAAAGGACGAGTGGGGGTGAAGGTTAACGAAGCGGCCATCTTGAAAGGGAGTCATCTTGTTTGTGTGCAACGTTAAAACCAACACGCGTCACATGAACGCGGTTTGACTTAAAGCTTGTGGCTTGAACTCATGTATTTTTATTGCCATAATAAAATAGTAAGTTTGATTTTAAATATTTCAATAATGAAAATATTGTAATAAGTAATGTTCGCTTATTTTCGCAGATCATGTGCTAAAACATATTTTTTTAATCTTGTACAAAATGATGAACTCGGGTGTTATTATGATATTAAAAGTCATTGATGCTTTTTTTAGTTTGGATTTTTACGGCGCAGTACGCTAAGGAATTATACGCGTTTTAAGGTGGTTTCTGCTTTGTCAAGGTTTGAGAACAGGCGGCCCATCACAGTCTAGCCTGGCTCTGCCTGTGCAGCGGCGGAGCGCCCTGCCCATGCGCACCGCCTTTGTTGGTCTGGTGTACTCGATGCCTTCGGAGTAACCGGAAATCGGCGGTCTTTAAAGAGATACTCCAAAAGTTCCTGCTCGGGTATCACTATAATTTTTGCTATATAGGCATCGGAAGCCTTACCGATTGGATGCCTGCCTCGAACTCAAGAAGTAAGTCCCGCTTCTGGCCGCCTGAGTGGACCCATAGACTTTAATGGAGGCTCACACCTGGCCAGGTCCTCTGGATCTATAAGCTTGCATGTAGGGCCACATCTGGCAAGCCCTAATGGCCACATGAAGTCAGCCAGCCTCAATGAAGTCCTAGGCTTAAAGGGTGTTTCATTCCTAGCATGACCCAGTGGATGTATATGTTTCTGAGGGTGTTTCACGCCTGACAAATCTTAAATAGAATCCCATCTCTCACAAGCTGAGGTTGTATACACCCATGGACTTAACGTGAGTCTCTGAGCTGTGCATAAAGACACAAGTCCTACAATACATGCTTAAGAGGGAGTAAAATGCAACTCCAAGTGCATGTGTGCCACTAAGTACACAAGCTACCAAACATCACTTATATAGCACATGTATACAGTTCGGTTATCAAGTGTGGCTAGCTGACATATTAGGCTGCTTTCAGAACACATACTGCTGGACTAACCACAAACCAGTGGACAATGATCTCAATGCCAAAAAAGACAATGAGGTCCAGCCACCTCCCACTTCATCTGGTACGACACTATCCGAACAACATGGATGTCGAGAGCAGTGTGAATCCACCTTACAGAATGCAAAAACGAAAGCGCAATTTTACAGAAACCGAGGCGGATATCCTAATTCGCTACGTGATGGAGCACTATCCCGCGCTACACAACAACCAGGGACACAATTTAAACGTTAGGGCCAAGCAGGCCATGTGGCAGCAGGTGACAGACCAGGTCAATGCCATGGGTGTTGAGCGCCGCACTGTTACTGATATCAAAAAAAGGTGGCAGGACGAGAAGCGCCGAATCAGGGACAAGGTTCTGCGAATCCAACTTGCTGCTGCATTCCCAGGAGGTGGTCTTGGTAACCATGAGAGGCTGACCCCGAGGGAGCAGGCCGTGTGTGCTCTTATCAGCCCCCAGACAGCGACGGAGTCTGGTATCGGTGGTCTGGACACAGCCACCACAGATCCAGGTAAGTGAAGAGCTATGTATGTGATAAAAATGAGCTTTGCCAGATCACCTGGTGCCTCACCATATCTAGTATGTACATTCTTAGTTGTATAGACCACAAACAACCTTACTCAACATGTGCACTGACCAGACAATCCCCTATCTAGAACTCTTTACTTTAGGCTTATATTCTCAAGAGCCTGCACCATCTAGATAATCTGTTATAAACCTCTCCTAATAGTAGTTTTGCTTTGCATCCAACCCAACATCCTCATCCATGAACGCTCTATAACAGATGACATCACTTTTCATGTATACTCCTTCACTCTATAAAAAGGAACTGTAACATAACTATGACAGGTCACACAGTCCATCTCCTAGTCGCTCTTACATATGACAATCCTTAAACAGTTCTAGCAAATTTTAATTACAAACCTATTTCTTTCAGGTTAGCTTCCAAGACGAATATCTTCAGGTGAAATAAAGAATTTGCTTGCTTGCTGTAAACTGATGGATCACAAATGTCTTTGTTCAGTTCAATTTCAGCATATTGCTCTCCAACAGCATTTTGGTACCTGTTGTTATCATTTTATCTGACAAATTGACTGCCTTTGTTGGGCGTTCAATTCTCAGATCAGAAAATACTAGACTCACAAATTTCCATGTGTACTATTTTGCCATTCAGAAGTGTCAATGCATCGCTAGAAATTTCTGAAATAGTAAATGTGGGAACATCTAAAAGACTCGTGCTAGTCCAGCATTAATTATGGACTCTGATCAAGTCACAAACAGTTTACCCTCATTTCTGTAACAATGTTCCACTGGTCTAAATACTGCTCAGTCATTATCTGGTGCCCTTGCCTATTGCTGCAGAACCTCCAAAACTCTTGCATGGTTCCCTCACCATAGACAGTTACATACCAGTGATCTATTGTACAACTAATAAAACGGTGCTCTCTCTGCAATAACAATAATTTGTCATTAATAAAGGGCGTTATCC
>CAWUFW010001009.1:2975000-2977500 GCA_963921515.1 Calotriton arnoldi | reverse complement strand
CAAACAGGCATAGCTGGGGGAGAAGCAGGCCCCCATCGCGACTCCCTGATCTGTTGATAGATCTGGTTGTTAAACATAAAGAAATTTTGTTCTAGACATGCCGATATCATTGAGATTAACATTCTATTATGCATAGAGAATTTCATTGGCGCAGATTCAGATAATGCTCCACAGCTTTCATAGAGGTGTAGAGTGATGCTACATCAAGAGTTATTAAAAGCATATCAGAACTCCACACCACATGTTCAATTTTACGTAGAAAATCTGATGTGTCCTGCACATAAGATGCCAACCCCTTGACCCAATCTTGGAGAAAATAGTCAACGTATTTAGAGGTATTCTCCATAAGGCTGTATAGCAGAAATAATGGGTCTCCCAGGAGGTTTGTCAATATTTTTATGTATCTTTGGTATAAGATAGAAGGTGGGGATAACCGGATGTTCCTTTTTTAAGAAGCGATATTCATCATCCGTAATTAATCCTGCGCTTTTCCAAGCCAATAGTTTATGATAGTGATCGTTCCATGCTGCTTTCACTATGTGAATGTTACTTTTTCTGTAACATGCAGGATCAGCCAAATGGTGTGCCGCTTCCTCCATATATAGTTGGCGTGGCCACAATACGACATTCCCACCTTTGTCCGCTTGCCGCACAATGATGTTGTTGTCAGCTTGTATTTTTTTCATTAGCTGTTTATAACACAGATTTTGTTTATCTATGCCATGGCGGACTCTGTTAGTTGCTGTGTACAGTTTCTTGTCCCTAGTGACTAACTCATGGTATACATCTAAGTTATCATGCAGCATGATTGGCTGGAAAACAGATTTGGGTTTGATAGGCGTTGGACATAATTCTCTTTTGTCCAGCAGTTCTAGGTCTTTAACAGGTAATTCACAGTTCTGTTCATTCTGAAGAGACCAGGCGTCCTGAAATAGGCTGTAATCACCAGCTGTCAGTAATGAGGGACTGGCAATGGCTCCATCCAAGTCAGGTATTGGTTTCTTTTTGGGTTGTAAGATATGACATTTATTTAGTTTGAGTTTTCTCACAAATCTAAAAGTGTATGTGTGTATATATATGTGTATGTGTGTGTTTAAATGTGTGTGTGTTTAAATATATGTGTGTGAGTTTAAGTGTGTGTGTGTGTTTAAATATATGTGTAATTGTGTATATATGTGTGTGTATATTTGAATGTATGTGTGGGTGTGTGTGTATATGTGTGTATGTGTGTGTGTGTATGTATATGTGTGTGTGTGTATATATGTATATGTGTGTGTATATATGTATATGTGTGTGTGTGTATATATGTATATGTGTGTGTGTGTGTATATGTGTGTGTGTGTATATATGTATGTGTGTGTGTGTATATATGTATATGTGTGTGTGTGTATATATGTATATGTGTGTGTGTGTATATATGTATGTGTATGTATGTATATATATATGTGTGTGTGTGTGTGTGTATATATATATATGTGGTTTATATATATGTGTGTATATATATATATGTATACATGTGTGTGTGTGTGTGTGTGTGTATATGTGTATATATGTATATATGTGTATATGTGTGTATATATGTGTATATATGTATATGTGTGTATATGTGTGTATATATGTGTATATATGTGTATATGTGTTTATATATGTGTATGTGTGTGTGTATATGTGTATATATGTATATGTGTGTGTGTGTGTGTGTGTGTGTATATATAAATATTTATATATATGTGTGTGTATATATATGTATATGTGTGTATATGTATATGTACATATATATATGTTTATAGTTATGTATATATGTGTGTATATATATATATGTATACACCACAACAAAATGCTTGTTACCATGGTTGAGTTTTGCTTAAACAATAATGTTTTTATGTTCCAAAATGTGTTATACCAACAACTACGCGGGGTGGCAATGGGGGCCAGCTTCTCCCCCAGCTACCTGCCTTCACATGGGCTGGTGGGAGGAGCTGGTGCTCAAAAACACTTATGACTTGTATTTCACAAACAATATTAAACTTTGGTTACGCTATATAGACAACCTCTTTGTAGTTTGGCAAGGGACCTTGCCTAGCGCACAGGAGTTTGTCGATGGGATCAATGTCAACGACATCAACCTTAATTTTACTGCAACCATAAGTGCAGAAACAGTAAACTTCCTAGATGTCCAAATTTACATCAACAATGGCAAGATCGAAACTAAAGTACACAGGAAGCAGACTGCAGGCAACTCAGTGTTGCATGCAACCAGCTCCCATCCAAGACATCTAGTACACAGCATCCCCTATGGGGAGATGCTAAGACTAAAAAGGATTTGCAGTAACAAGAATGATCTTAAAGCAGCACAACAGGCCAGTAAAACCAGATTCCTAGAAAGGGGCTACTCGAATAAAAGTATCAATATGGCAATCACCAAAAGCAATGTGTTAGCCAGGTCAGATCTACTCAAAAACAAGAAGGCATATGAACATACTCAGCCTGCAGCGAAGAT